>JABUQX010103425.1:22500-32500 GCA_015478945.1 Trachelipus rathkii
CCTATCGCATCTTAAGCCCTAATAAACTGTTAACATTAACAAAGTTCCACACTTAACATCCAGTAAAGTAACTAACCATAATAAAACATGGCATTCACACTTTTGTCAAACATATCTCTAACATAACGATGTTAATTTACACTAACATGGTAATAATTAACTAAAATTTATCACAACAGTGGTTAATTATCATACTGATCAACGAATATACTCTAACATAATAAGGTTTCCACATCAATAAAGCTAACATGATGTAACATGAACTAAGAAAATAATGTACAAACACGAATAAACTGTTAACATCAACAAAGTTCCACACTTAACACAACCAGTAAAGTAACTAGCATAGCATACAAAAAATAACCTAATCTTACTTTTTTTCAAGCATATCTCTAACATAACGATGTTAATTTACACTAACACACTAATATTTAGCAAAAATGTATCATAGCTTATTGTCCGATTATCATACTGATCAACAAATATATGTGCTAACATAACAATGTTTTCACATTAATAAAGCTAACATAGCATCATATGAACTAGGAAAATAATGTACAACGACAAACCTAACACAACTTACACACAAATAAACTGTTAACATTAACAAAGTTCCAGACTTAACAGCGCGGTAAAGTAACTAACTTTACATACAAAACGTAACCTATTTATACTTTTTTCAAACATATCTCTAACATATTAACGTTAATCTTACATTGACACAGTAACATTTATCAAAAAATGTGTCATAACCACACCTAGCCCTCATAATACCTAACGAGTAAAGACGAATAAAGTAAAGTTTTTAGGCTTATCTCTTTTTTAGACTACGCCTCTTTTCAGAAAATACCAACTCTAAACATGAAAAATGATTTTATGCTTTAACCATTTGCATAAAGTGATGCAATACTTATTATATTTGACCCTCTGGCAGAATATACTAGCAATGTAGCAGTCGCCATTCGGTTTACGATTTAATATAAATGACACTTCGTTGGGAATAACGAAACTCCTCGTGAAGATATCAACAACAAGCGTAGAGATGCGGCGAGATGTCACCGTATCAACACTGAGAAAAACTATCCTACTGAAGAAAATAGTGTATAAACATCCCTTAAATGTAATGAGATTCTTTCTTTCAACCAATCAGAAGAAAGTAAACAAGAATACGACGCACGAACGAACCATGTCAACTCAAAAAGGGTATATATTCTCGTTAGGCAACAACAACAACAACAACAACAACAACAACAACAACAACCAACAACAACGTTTTACAACAAAACAACAACAACAATAACGTAGTACAAAAATAAGTTCTTTATATACGAAGTGTCATTTATATTTAATCGTAAACCGAATGGCGACTGCTACATTGCTTGTATTCCTGCCAGAGGGTCAAATATAATAAGTATTGCATCACTTTATGCAAATGGTTAAAGCATAAAATCATTTTTCATGTTTAGAGTTGGTATTTTCTGAAAAGAGGCGTAGTCTAAAAAAGAGATAAGCCTAAAAACTTTACTTTATTCGTCTTTACTCGTTAGGTATTATGAGGGCTAGGTGTGGTTATGACACATTTTTTTGATAAATGTTACTGTGTCAATGTAAGATTAACGTTAATATGTTAGAGATATGTTTGAAAAAAGTATAAATAGGTTACGTTTTGTATGTAAAGTTAGTTACTTTACCGCGCTGTTAAGTCTGGAACTTTGTTAATGTTAACAGTTTATTTGTGTGTAAGTTGTGTTAGGTTTGTCGTTGTACATTATTTTCCTAGTTCATATGATGCTATGTTAGCTTTATTAATGTGAAAACATTGTTATGTTAGCATATATTTGTTGATCAGTATGATAATCGGACAAGGTTATGATACATTTTTGCTAAATATTAGTGTGTTAGTGTAAATTAACATCGTTATGTTAGAGATATGCTTGAAAAAAAGTAAGATTAGGTTACGTTTTGCATACCATGCTAGTTACTTTACTGGTGTTAAGTGTGGAACTTTGTTAATGTTAACAGTTTATTCGTGTGCAAGTTGTGATAGGTTTGTCTTTGTACATTATTTTCTTAGTTCATGTTACATCATGTTAGCTTTATTGATGTGGAAACCTTATTATGTTAGAGTATATTCGTTGATCAGTATGATAATTAACCACTGTTGTGATAAATTTTAGTTAATTATTACCATGTTAGTGTAAATTAACATCGTTATGTTAGAGATATGTTTGACAAAAGTGTGAATAAGTTACGTTTTTGGTTGTTATGTTAGTTACTTTACTGATGTTAAGTGTGGAACTTTGTTAATGTTAACAGTTTATTAGGGCGTAAGATGTGATAGGTTTGTCTTTGTACATTATTTTCATAGTTCATGTTACGCCATGTTAGCTTTATTAATGTGAAGACATTGTTATGTTAGCATATATTGTTTGATCTTTGTATAAAGAACTTGATTTTATGTTATGTTTATCCAAAATGACACTCGAAATGTGACTTAAATCAATAGATCAATAGATCAATAGATCACAAATGGTCAGGAGGGAGGTTGGATAGTGGTTTGATTTAGTGATTTACTGCTTTAGGGTATGTAAAACGTTACAATTTTAGTAAAAATTTGACCTTAATCAATAGATCAATAGATCAATAGATCAATAGATCATGATTGGACAGGAGGGTATGTTGGGTGGCTTGATTTACTGATTTACTGCTTTAGGGTATGTAAAACGTTACAATTTTAGTAAAAATTTGACCTTAATCAATAGATCAATAGATCAATAGATCAATAGATCAATAGATCACAAATGGACAAGAGGGTGAGTGGATGGTGGTTTGATTTACTGATTTACTGCTTTAGGGTATGTAAAACGTTACAATTTTAGTAAAAATTTGACCTTAATCAATAGATCAATAGATCAATAGATCAATAGATCAATAGATCACAAATGGACAGAGGGTGAGTGGATGGTGGTTTGATTTACTGATTTACTGCTTTAGGGTATGTAAAACGTTACAATTTAGAAAAAATTTGACCTTAATCAATAGATCCAATAGATCAATAGATCAATGAATCAATAGATCAATAGTCAATAGATCTGCAAATGGACAAGAGGGTGAGTGGATGGTGGTTTGATTTACTGATTTACTGCTTTAGGGTATGTAAAACATGACAATTTTAGTAAAAATGTGACCTTAATCAATAGATCAATAGATCAATAGATCAATAGATCAATAGATCAATAGATCAATAGATCACAACTGGACAGGAAGGTGAGTGGATGGTGATTTGATTTAGTGATTTACTGCTTTAGGGTATGTAAAAACGTAAATTTTTTACGTTATAAACATGAAAAGTATAAAAAAAATTAACAAAACAAAAAGTTTTAAAAATAAAAAAAAAAAAAAAAAAAAAAAAAATTAAAAATTAAAATAGTTAGAAAATTAAAAAAAAAATTAAAAAGTTAAAATAAAAAAATTAAACAAAGTATAAATGTAAAATAAAACTTTCAAAAAAAAAAAAAAAAGTTAGAAAAGTAAATTTAAATAAAAAAAATAAAAATGAAAAATAAAAAAATAAAAAAAAAAATAAAAAATAAAGTTAGAAAAAAATAAATTTAAAAAATAAAAAAATAAAAAAAAAAAAAAAATAAAAATTAAAATAATAAAATTAAACACAAAGTATAAATGTAAAATAAAAACTTATAAAAAATAGTAAACAGTGTATGTATGTTTCAACTTAGGAAAAAAAATTATATTAGTTAACGTTTATAAAAAGAAAATGAGATTTGAAAATAGAAATGTTAGTCTTCAACATTTAGAAAATAAAGGTTATCTTTGCAAGATGCAATGCAATTGACAATATGTACATCTTAGAACAGAAGCAGTTATGTAAACAGTAATGATATTGTATTATTAAATGAATGTTTACTAGGGCGGCAACGCACCGGCTCCAGCACCGGTGACACTACCAACTCTGATTCCTTCTCAGACTCCTCCTCATTCTTCATTCTTCTTCCTTCCTCCTCCTTCCTTCCTCCTTTCTTCTTTTTCTTCTTCTTCTTCCTCTGTTTTGCATTCCATGCATTTCTTCTTCTTTTTTTTTCCAACTGGGGACCCCCCTCCGGGGGGTCCCTGGACTCAGAAGCCGAATCCGACTCCAACTCCGTCTCCGTCTCCGACTCCGACTCCTCAACCCACCCTCCAAGTTTCAGACTTCTACGATCATTTTAATTTTTTTTGTGGGGCAGCGTCCCCCCTTACGGGGAGACGCAGAGAGACGTAATCTCGTCTCCGACGAGATTACGTCATCATATAACTCACATCCAAATTTCATTCCAATTCGTTAAGCCTAACCTGGTTTTCAGGACGAATTTGACCTTGGCACTAAGGGGGCAGCACCCCCTTAGGGGTGACCTAGGGTCACCAAAACTCGTCTGTGATCAGTTTATTACACACAATGACCATATACCAAGTTTGAGAGCAAATATCTCTATTCATTCCTAGCGAAAAAAGTGCGTGTATGTGTATGCGCACGCGCGCGTAATAAAAAATAATACAAACAAACACAGACAAACCTTCGGTTTGTCTGTTTGTCGGATTGATAGCCCTTCGGGCTATCAATCCTCCCCCTAAGCCTAATATATCTCTATTCATTTATATAGAAAAAGGTGCCTCGGGAGTGGTCCTATTACTACAGCGATTAATCGAATGTTAATTATTGTAATTATTTTCTTTCGATTACATTTTCAGTGCTAAATGCCAACCAGCACGTAGAAAGACGATTTAAACATCGATTTAGGGGTAATCGATCACGATAAATCGATTGGAACCATCAAAAATGATCTATCGATCATTTAAAACCTTCTAGGAACCAAAAAGCCCCCTTTGAGGGGCTCCGCCCCCCTTTTGGGGGTAAAACCCTTGAGTTCAGGCTCGGAACCTCGGAAGTCGGTCTTCCAGACCTTAAATTCGGTCTCACCGACCTTAAAAACCCTAGGCTTGACACGTCAACCTTGAAAAACCAAATGAAATGATGGAAATTTCCAAGTCAGCTGCCGACATGACTGGAATTTCCAAAAACCTCCGAAAGTGGTTTTCATGTCTTTGCCTTCGACGTGCAGGGCTGCCAATGGAGAAAATCCCCAAAATCCTCCGGAGTTGGGGATCTTGACCTGAATTATGGACAAAACGCTAAAAAGTAGCTAAAAATGCTAAAAAGTGCCAAAAAATGCTAAAAAGGTCAAATTTAACGGATTAGGTTGCCAGATTTAACGTCAAATCTGGCAAAACGTTAAAAAAGTAGCCAAATTCCTAAAAAAATGGTTAAAATTAGTAAAAAAGTACCAAAAAATGGCAAAATTAACGGATTAGGGTGCCAGATTTAGCGACAAATCTGGCAACTTTCAGTTTGGCGGTCAGTTTCCCTCCCTATACTACTTATATATATATATATATATATATATATATATATATATATATATATATATATATATATATATATATATATATATATATATATATATATATATATATATATATATATATATATATATATATATATATATATATGACGTATAACAACATAGATATATATATATATATCTGTGGCGTATCTTTAATTATATATTTGGGAAAAATTATATATATATATATATATATATATATATATATATATATATATATATATAATATATAATATATATATATATATATATATATATATATAAATCCTCTTTCGCTTCTTCTTCTTATATATATATATATATAATATATATATATATAGTCATACTCCTCGTAGAACGCGGTCTTGCTATACCGCGGTTGGTAAAAAGATAATTAAAAGAAAAATTAAAATTACAAAAATCACAAAATACAAATATAAAATTAAAATTCTGTGATACATACATATGTTAATATTAACTATAAAATTTTATATTACACTACTTAGGCTATTCAATTAAATATATATAAAAAAATTATCTCCAAATTTATAAAGGTTTATACATTGTATATTTTTTTCATTTAAAAAAAAATTTTTGGTTCAATTTAAGTTATGTTCAGTACTGTACTGTAATGTAATAAATATTCTACTAATTAACTAGTCAATAAAATATGTTTATATGCTGTACTGTAAATAACAGTATATCAGCAAATTTATTCAATTATTATTAAGGATAAATAAAATACTGGTGCTATTTTATTCACCTTATACAAAGGTGAAAATTTTAAAATTAATGATTTTTCAAGGGGGTTAGAGTTATACGCGATTTCGCCTATAACGCGGGGCGTCAGGAACCTAACCCCCGCGTTCTACGAGGGATCAACTGTATATATATATATATATATATATATATATATATATATATATATATATATATATATATATATATATATATATATGTCTCAACAATATAACATACCCTGCTATATATATATAATATATATATATATATAGAGAGAGAGAGAGAGAGAGAGAGAGAGAGAGAGAGAGAGAGAGAGAGATTCAAAATTCTTTTTTTCAAATTTCTTCGTACGTTTTCGCCTGAACGAAAAGTTTCGTTCCCGTGGATTCTCGTATTTTTTTCGTTCGTACAGCAAGGTAATAATGTCTGGCCTGGCCCTATATATTATTATATGAAATATGAAAACCTATGTACGTCCATAGTTTACTCTTAAGAACAGAGTAGGAAGGCAATATTTCCAAATGAATTTAGTTATTATAATTGCTATTGCTAATGTAGTTTTTTCTTTAAATTTATTTTATAAATCAGTTTTTACTTTCAAATAAAAAATTGTAATAGTTTAGTTAACTTTACCATTTAATTTATTTTATCAAAAAAACTCAAAAATATTGGGTAGGAGCTACCTACCCTACCTACCCTATGTATACGCCCCTGATATATATATATATATATATATATATATATATATATATATATATATATATATATATATATATATATATATATATATATATATATATATATATATATATATATATATATATAATGACTATCAGCTATATTATATCCATTTTGATATATATTATGGATAGCTCCTATGAGGCCTCTGACCTCAAAATTGATATCCAGTTGAGGGTCAATGTTTACTGGTAGACGTTGAAACCTTCCACAACATATAGCCATTTCTATTTCAACGGATCGTAATGATCTTAACTGCTCTCCCAAAAATGTTTTTATATGACTTTGGTGAACTGGCAAAGACGATATATTGATATCTAACTTCTGGAGTATGCTTTCATGAAAGTAAGAAGATTGAGAACCTAAATCTAAAAGCACTCTTACAGGAACTATTTTGTTCCCTTTTTTAATTTTGAGAGAGAGAGTTGGTAGAATATTTTGGGAAGACGCAACACCTGAATTTATACAGATACAGATATTACTACCTTCACCAGGATTATTTTGTTCATCAGAAACGTCTGTTGAATGGCTACTATTTTGTGGTGAAGAGCCACCAGGTGACTCATTTTTGTTACTACCACTTGAACGGCATAGAGCTGTAATATGCGTCTTTTTTCCACATTTCCCGCATGGGTGACTAATTCCATATTTTTTAGCAGGACATTCATTGGCCAAATGCTTTTTACTAGAGCAACTGAAGCATAAACCTAGCTCCCTACAACGATCTTTCCTTGCTTCAGGAGAAGAATATGTCCCACAGGAAACCATCGAATGATTACCTTCACAAAATTTACAATGAGCAGTAAAAGCATCAACTTTTTTTAACCCATCCGTTTTAACTTTCCGCGCATTATTTTTGCTACTCGAGTTAGAAGATTTTACACTTTCCTTTGAGGATGAGGTATTACACGAATATTTAGGAGACTTTCGCTCGAGAAACATCTGATTATGATGTTCAGAGCTCTTTTCTTTTTTCAATGTCGATTGACTTTTTTCTTTCCCCTTTTCCATTGATTTTAACACTTTACCATAATTTTTTAAAATTACATTTATGGATGGATACTCCGCCTGAGTTATAAACTTAAGTTCTCGCAGGAACCCAATAGGCAATTTGTCAACAATTAAGTGGCTCACAAGCTTGCAGCCAGCAGTTGACTCTTCAAAAAAATCCAATCCAAACTCTTTTAGTTCATGGAGATACGCTCTTATCTCTGAAATAAACATTCTTATTTTTTCGAGATTGCGATTATCTAAAAGAGGAGCTGTATCTATTTTATGAAACAGTGAATCGACTATATAAGATTCATCGAGGTAAAGGTTCTTTAAAATGTCAAGTGCCACCTCCAAATTGTCATTAATATTAGGTAAGTGTTCAATGTCTTTTAGGGCATTGCCAGACAGTAAAGATTTTAAATACTGCAATTTGGCAGCATCCGAAACATCTTTTCTTGTTCCATATATATTATGGAACGAGAGCAAAAAAGAGCGGAACGAGTGTCTATCACCCTCTCCTTTAAATTCTTGACACTTAATAGCAGGAATTTTTATTTCCTGCTTCCGACTATCTAAATTCTTAAAAAGATCTTGCATCTCAGAGCGCGTTATTGCCCCCTCTCCAGAAGCTATAGAAGAAGGCGCAGAAGGGAATACGTGTCATTTTGAGGCTTCATATGTAACAACAACTTTTCATTTCGCATATGGTAATGACTAGTCTCGATTATTTCTTCATCCAAAAAACTCGGATCGTGATCAATTAGAGAGGACTTGCTGATAACTTCTTCAATTTTAGAATCAACAGATTTTACATCTTCGAGTTTCTGCTTTATTTCATCTAACTTTAAAGAAACAATCTGATTATCATCGTCATCAGAAGAAAGGTCCATTATGCTTTTGAAAAGAAGAGTAATTTTTCTTCTAATGACTGCCCTAGATCTTTTAATAGGGGTCAATTTAGATTTAATATCTGAAAGAAGATTATTTTTTTCTTCTTCAGAAAGGGAGACTACGTTTCCTCCTCCCAAATCCCCTTGCAAGCTCTCCTCCAACTCTGACAGCATTTGACCTGCAGAGGCTTTGTCAAAGCGAGGCATGATTAAATAATTAAATGAAAACGCAAGACGTAAAAACGCAAAATTTAAATATATATATATATATATATATATATATATATATATATATATATATAAATATATATATATATATATATATATACATATATGTATTTATATATATATATAATAATATATATAAATACATGTATATGTATATATATGTAATATAATAATAATAATAATAATATATAATATATATATAATATATATATAAATAATAATAATAATAATATAATATAATATATAATAATATATATATATATATATATATATATATATATATATATATATATATATATGATAAAAAATATATAAATATAACAATATATAATAATATATGTATATAATATATGATCAAATTTAACTCTAATACATATATACATATACTGTATATATATATATACTCAAAGGATTTACATGGGAAGTATACGCAAAGACAAATACGCAAATATTTTAACAAAAAACAAATAGTAATAGATTATACAAAAAAACACAAAAATTACCAAAAAAACGAAAACGAAAAAAAATGCAAATACGCAAACTGATTAAATAAATTTATTTCGCAAAATTCTTTTTTTTTTTATTGGAGAATTCGGTTTACTATAAATAAATATATCCTCCTTATAGGAATACAAAAGGCAACAGTATATTTATTCCATATTAAGTCGCAACGAAATATATATATATAAAAATATATATTTTTTTTAAAGTATTTTATGACTACTTGACCTTTTAAGCAAAGTGTGACTATAGCTGTTAAGCTATACAAAAACGTGAGACTGATTTTCCTATTCGAAAAGGTTTGTACGATAAATGCAGTTGCAATCTGCAATGAAAAACAAAAGTTTCTCAAGTTGATATTCTATTAACTCTGAATACGTAAAAGTCACAACTTTCTTAAGCCAACAGCCAAGTATAAAACTTATATTAAGTTACCTGCGTACTGCAGTGATAAACTATATTAAGTTATCT
>JABUQX010103425.1:42500-47500 GCA_015478945.1 Trachelipus rathkii
ACGTAATATACCTAAACATAATAAAGTTTTCCACATCAATAAAACCTAACATAGCGTAACATGAAATAAATAAGAAAATAATGCACAAAGACAAACCTAACAACAACTTAACACACAAAATAATGTTAACATTAACAAGTTCCACACTTAAACACCAGTAAAGGCAAACAAAAAACAATTGGGGGTTTAAAAATGGCAAATACGTACCTTAATCTTACTTTTTTCAAGCATATCTCTAACATATTAACGTTAATCTTACACTGACACTGTTAATTTTACATTAACATAGTAATATTTAACAAAAAAACAAAAAAAAAATTAGCATAACCTTACCTAACCTGCATAATACCTAATGGGTAAAGACAAACAAAGTAAAGTTTTTACTCTCTGTAAAGCTAAACTATGAACATAACGTACTTAACACACAACAACCAGACGAATAAACAGCTACCATTAACAACTTAGTCAATAAAGCGAACATATGCGGGATTTTACATTAACATAGTAATATTTACCAAAAATTTATCATAACCTTACCTACCATCATAATACCTAACGAGTAAAGACGAACAAAGTAAAGTTTTTTAGGCTTATCTCTTTTTAGACTCCGCCCCCTTTCAGAAAATACCAACTCTAAACATGAAAAATGATTTTATGCTTTAACCATTTGCATAAAGTGATGCAATACTTATTATATTTGACCCTCTGGCAGGAATACAAGCAATGTAGCAGTCGCCATTCGGTTTACGATTAAATATAAATGACACATCGTTGGGAATAACGAAACTCCTCGTGAAGATATCAACAACAAGCGTAGAGATGCGGGGAGATGTCATCGTACCAGTACAGCGAAAAAATGTCCTACTGACGGAAATCGTAAGCGTAAACAACCCTTATAGGTAATGAGATTCTTTCTTTCAGCCAATCAGAAGAAAGTAAACAAGAATACAACGTACGAATGAACCATATCAGTTCAAAAGGGTATATATTCTCGTTATAAAACAGACAACAACACAACAACAACAACAACAACAACACAACAACGAACAACAACAACAAAAAGAACCAAAAACATAGTACAACAAAATAAGTTTTTTATATACCAACCAACGAATATAGCTAACGTAACATTGTTTTCACGTTAATAAAGAGCTAACATAGCATTACCAAAACTAAGAATATATAATGTACAACGACAAATCTAACACACCTTACGCTAGAATAAAACAACTAACATTAACAAAGTTCCATAGCTTACAGCAGTAAAGTACCTACAACAGCGTACAATACCTATTCCACACTTTTCAAAGCAATATATCTAACATAATCATGTCAATTTTACATTAACAATGATTTACGTAGCATTCAGAGTATCATTCGGATTTAACATTGCACAAAATGGAGTTCTTTATATACTAACCATCGAATATATGCTAACATAACAAGGTTTTCATATTAATAAAGCTAACATAGCATCAATTGAATAAGAAAATAATGTACAACGACAAACTAACACAACTTAAGCACGAATAAAGTGTTAACATTAACAAACAAAGTTCCACACTTAGCACCTGTAAAGTACTAACATGGCATACAAAACGTAACCTAATTCATACTTTTTCCAAACATACTCTAACATATTAACGTTAATTTTACATTGACACAGGTAATATTTAACAAGGATTTATCATAATCTTGTCCAATTATCATAACAGACCAAAGGGAGATAACTGAAAACATAGTAATTTATTATATTAAATATAACACAAAAATAAGTTCTTTAAATACTAACAGCGAATATATGCTAACGTAACAACGTTTTACATTAATAAAGCTAACATAACATAACCTGAACTAAGAAATATAATGTGCAACGATCAAACCTAACACACCATTCGTACGAATAAACTACTAACATTAACAAACTACCGCACTTAACAACAAAAGTACCTAACACTTCGCACAAAACGTAACCTATAGCACTTTTTTAGCATATCTCTAACAATATCAATGTTTAATCTGAAACATTAACATCGTAATAATACAAATATTCTTTGAACAAATTCCTCGTCAAACCTACTTCAATATTTGCAAAAAAGAAAACCTAACTTAACAAATTTTTTTTACATCAACTTCATAATATTTAACAAAAAATTCATCACAACATTACCTCACGTATGAATAATCAGCTAACATCCTGAAAATTCCCTACTTATAGCAAAGGTAAAGTAGCTAATAGATCGTACAATACTCGATATGTTCCCATTTCTCGCATATCAACAACAGGTAAAGCCGCATCATCTTAACAAAATCCTTAAAAAGTGGACTCAATCTATCACAAAGATACCAACAATCTGGAACTATGAAATTAACAACCATCTTCATCAAAGTGTCACTCGTTTTGAGTATAACATCAATTGACCTATGAATAAACATAGACATTAGCTAAATTTTCTCATGGGCATATATCTAACATACCTTCATTACAAATAACTTTATACTCTTATGTGTCATCGTTCTAACTACATCATTCGTTCAGTTAATCACTAGTATTTATCTTAACAAAAACTCATCATTTTCTCTAACAAATCAGTCTTTTTTAAATGCTGATAGTATATTTAACATAACGTACCTAACTTACGAATAAACAGTTTTCATTAATCAAGAGTATCTAAAGCAACACATAACCTTCCGAGAGAAAACCCAGGGGGATGCGCCCCTTGTAACACCTAACGCTTTCAGGAGGTAACCTGAAATATTTTTATCCTT
Organism: Trachelipus rathkii; assembly: GCA_015478945.1. NCBI lineage: Eukaryota > Metazoa > Arthropoda > Malacostraca > Isopoda > Trachelipodidae > Trachelipus > Trachelipus rathkii. The sequence continues at coordinate 45,270 of JABUQX010103425.1, forward strand.
ACCCTATTTTAGACCTCTCCCCCCTTTCAGAAAATATCAATTCAAAACTGGTAGATTTGGCAACAGCGCATCATACAGAGGCGATTTGATAGCACTGTAAGCACTGTAAGCACTACTTGGAGATCACCCCAGAGAGATGCACGAAGACCCATCTCGGGGTACCCTGAAGGGGGTGTAAGCGGTTACATAAGGGCACAGCCCAAAGGGCTGCGCCCTTACCGCTTACACCCCCTTCAGGGTACCCCGAGATGGGTCTTCATGCATCTCTCTGGGGTGATCTCCAAGTAGTGCTTACAGTGCTTACAGTGCTATCAAATCGCCTCTGTATGATGCGCTGTTGCCAAATCTACCAGTTTTGAATTGATATTTTCTGAAAGGGGGGCGGGGTCTAAAATAGGGTAAGGATAAAAATATTTCAGGTTACCTCCTGAAAGCGTTAGGTGTTACAAGGGGCGCATCCTCCTGGGTTTTCTCTCGGAAGGTTATGTGTTGCTTTAGATACTCTTGATTAATGAAAACTGTTTATTCGTAAGTTAGGTACGTTATGTTAAATATTACTATGACAATGTGAAAATAACACTGATTTGTTAGAGAAATGATGAGTTTTTGTAGATATTCTGTGTCACTGAGCGATGATGTGTTTAGATAACGTGAGCCTAGGTTAAGTTTTGTGGGTCAATGTTAAGTTTGCCTATGAATTTTTGCTAAATGTCTATGTTTCTCATAGGTCAATTGATTGTTATACTCAAACGAGTGACACTTTGATTTGAATGGTGTTAATTCATAGTTCCAGATATGTTGGTATCTTTGATAGTGGTCACTTTGTTAAGGGATTTTGTTAGATGATGCGGCTTTACCTGTTGCCTGATATGCGAGAAAAGTGGGAACTATCGAGTATGTAACGATCTATTAGCTACTTACATTGGACAAGTAGGGAATTTCAGAATGTTAAGCTGATTATTTCAATACGTGAGGTGATGTTGTGATGAATTTTTGTTAAAATATTACGAAGTTGATGTAAAAAAAATTGTTACGTTAGCATTTATATTCTTTGTCAGTATGATGATTAGACAGGTTTATGCTAATTTTTTGTTAAATATTACGATGTTAATGTAAAATTAACATTGATATGTTAGAGATATGCTTGAAAAAAGTGTGAATAGGTTACGTTTTGTACGAAGTGTTAGGTACTTTACTGCTGTTAAGTGTGGAAGTTTGTTAATGTTAGTAGTTTATTCGTACGTATGGTGTGTTAGGTTAGTCGTTGTACATTATTTTCTTAGTTCAGGTTATGTTTTGTTAATTAAATTAAAAACGTTGTTACGTTAGCATATATTCGATGTTTAGTATATAAAGAACTTATTTTTGTGTTATGTTTGGATAAAACTTTGTTACGTTAGCGTACATTCTTAAATCAAGCTGACGAAAAGCTCATGTTATGAAAATTTTTTGTGAAATATTACCATGCCCAAGTAAAATTAACATTGTTATACTAGAGATATCCTTGACAAAATGGGTATAGGTTACGTTTTTGTATGCTATGTTAGTTACTTTACCTGTTGTTAAGGTGTGAAACTTTGTTAATGTTAACACTTTATTCGTGCTTAAGTTGTGTTAGTTTCGTTGTACATTATTTTCTTAGTTTCATATGATGCTATGTTAGCTTATTAATATGAAACCTTGTTATTGGTTAGCATTATTCGATGTTAGTATATAAGAACTCAATTTGTGCTATGTTTATACCGAATGATACTCTAAATGCTACGTAAATCAGTTGTTAATGTAAAATTAACATTGATATGTTAGAGATATGCTTGAAAAAGGTGTGAATAGGGTTACGTTTTTGTACGCTGTGCTGGTACTTTACTGCTGTTAAGTATGGAACTTTGTTAATGTAGTTGTTTATTCTAGCGTAAGGTGTGTTAGGTTTTGTAGTACATTATATTCCTAGTTCTGGTAATGCTATGTTAGCTTTATTTATGTGAAAACAATGTTACTAGCATATATTCGTTGGTTTGTATATAAAGAACTTATTTTTTGTACTATGTTATTGTTGTTGTTGTTGTTGTTGTTGTTGTTGTTGTTGTTGTTGTTGTTGTTGTTGTTGTTTTGTTGTTGTTGTTGTCTAACGAGAATATATACCCTTTTGAACGATATGTTTCATTCGGTACGTTTGTATTCTTGTTACTTTCTTCTGATGACTGAAAGAAAGAAATTCTCATTACTATAAA
>JABUQX010103426.1:0-10000 GCA_015478945.1 Trachelipus rathkii
TATATATATTAAACTATAATAATATATATATATATATATATATATATATATATATATATATATATATATATATATATATATATATATATATATATATATTTTAAATAACCAAAAAAAATTAAAAAGAATAAAAATTTGAAAAATAAATTTAAATAAATAAAATTACAATAAACAAATATATTTTGCGTGGTTTACTGACGTTAAAACTTTGTTATGTTAGCTTTTATTCGTAGTTCAATTTGTTAATTAGGTTATGATATGATAAATATTACTATGTTAATATTAAATTAACATTGGTATGTCATAGTTGCGATAGAACACTTGAGATTGGTAAGTTTGGCAACAGCGCATCTGACAGAGATAATTTGACAACATTGCATAGATTAGCATTTACTCGTTGATCAGTATGATAGATAGGTTATGTCGTAATGAATTTTTTGTTAGGTTTTGTTAAAAAATTACTATGCTAATGTTATAAAACATAAAAAAAAGAATAAAGATATTAGCAAAAACATAAAATGTTTTAATAAATTTGTTATATTTTCCCTGTGACAAACAAGAATCAAAGGTATTGCGTAATGTTTCGAAAACGGGCCAAACAAGAATCACAGGTATTGTGTAATGCTTCGAAAAAATGGGAGGAGCGTGAACCATTTCTCGATCTGTATCTAATAACCCTAATGAAACATGAAATACAAATACAAACGTGAAAGGAATTGCTCGTAAGGCCTAGATATGAAAATACAAATATCTGATGCGATTTCATGTTTAAACAAAGCTGTACATGGCATGTTGTATAGACTTTTGAACCGTTATGGTTCGTTCATGCGCTATATCCTTGTTTACTTTCTTCTGATTGGTTGAAAGAAAGAATCTCATTACCTTCGAGGACTGCTTACGCACACTATTCCTGACAGAGGTTCAAATATTAGATCCTAACTCATTTCTCCTGAAGAAATAATCAAGATTATCGACATTGTTGCAGCTTGGGAAACGGATGAGCGTGTGTTATCCGATGCATCGAGGCGTAGTGAAATATCTGACTGGGGAGACAGTGAGAGAGGTTCTAATAGAATAGATGCTGCTTTCTCGTCGTGTGACAATATTAAAAGCCTTGATGTACGCAACTATTGGAGACCAATCGATGGGGCGACCTTCACAGTTCGAACATCTGAAAATATTACAGCTTTGATTAAAATAAAAAATGAATTAACATCGCATCTTAACGATGTTGACATACTCGAGGACTTAATACATATAGCTCATTGTGTAATCTATGATATTTACACTGAAACATGTGGTTTACCGTATAATGTGATATACAGGAGTGCGCTAATAACTATCAGCATGGATACGTTTACTTCTCTCTGGAGCAAGAGAATGAATGCTGTTGAACCAAAATATGCAGAAAAATGGTTTAGTGTTGCAGGTGGTATTTATATTTACATCCTTTCAAAGGGTGTTGAATCTCTGGAGAAATATATAGAACTTGCTCAATTTATACAGAATCCTCTGTCCCATGATTAGATGAATTAATATGTTTAAAATAAAGCGTATGTTTTTATGTATTTATATAATGCTCTTTTCATTGAAAATTATGTTATAAAAAATGAAAACTTGTTTTACTTCCCTCCATGTGAACTTTATTGGTTAAGATGCTAGTGATGGCTGTTTATTCGTGCAGCTGTTGTGTGTTAAGTATGTTATGTTCATAGTTTAACTTTACATTGGGTAAAACTTTGTTATGTTAGCTGTTATCCTAATAGATCAATAGATCTATAGATCATGGATGGGTTGGGGATGGCGGGATGGGTGGATTGAATTACTGATTTACTGTTTTACTGTTTTAGTGTTTGTAAAAATGTAAATTTTTTTACGTTATAAACAAAAAAAAGAATAAAATTTTTAGTAAAAACTAAAAGTTTTAAAGAAATAAAATTATAAATAAATAAGTTTTTAAAAAAAATTTTTTTTAAAGAAATGAAATTAAAAATAAAAAAAAGTTTTTTAAAAACAAACAGTTTTAAAGAAATGAAGTTAAAAATAAATAAAAGTTTTTTAAAAACAAAAAGTTTTAAAGAAATGAAATTAAAAATAAATAAAATAAATAAATAAATAAACAAACACAGAGCGATACTGATTTGTTAAATGAATATTTACCACATCAGCTTTGTACCTGTTCGTTCTGTATGCATTGTTAGTTACTTTACTGTTGTTAAGTATTTAACTTTGTTATTGTTAGCAGTTTATTCGAGCGTATGGTATGTTAGGTTTTGTCATTGTGCGTTATATTCTTAGTTCAGGCTATGATATGTTAGCTTTATTGATGTGAAAACTTTGTTACGTCAGCATATATTCGTTGGTCTATATGATAATTAGGTTAGGTTATGATAAATTATTGTTAAATGTTACTATGGTAATGTAAGAATAACAGTGATATGTTAGAGATATGTTTGAAAAAAGTGTGAATAGGGTACGTTTTGTATTCAATGTTAGTTACTTTACTGTTGTTAAGTATGAAACTTTGCTAATGTTAACTGTTTATTCGTGTTTAAGATGTGTTAGGTTTGTGGGTGTACATTATATTCTTAGTTCAGGTTATATGGTAGCTTTATTGATTTGAAAACTTTGTTACGTTAGCATATATTCGTTGGTCCGTATGATATTTAGGTTAGGTTATGATAAATTTTTGTTAAATGTTACTATGTTAATGTAAAGTAACAGTGATATGTTAGAGATATGTTTGAAAAAAGTGTGAATAGGGTACGGTCTGTATGCAACGTTAGTTACTTTCCTGTTGTTAAGTATGGTATTTTGTTAAAATTGACTGTTTATTCGTGTTTAAAGTATGTTAGGTTTGATGTTATACATTATATTCTTACATCAGGTTATGTTATGTTATGTTAGCTTTATTGATGTGAAAACTTTGTTATGTCAATATATATTCGAGGGTTAGTATAAAAAGAACATATTTTTATGCTATGTTTATCCAAAATGATTCTCGAAATATGACTTCAATCAATAGATCAATAGATCAATAGATCAATAACTCAATAGACCAGGGTTGGGATGGGGAGGAGAAGGGATCGGTGGCTTGATTTACTGATACCCTGATTTACTGCTTTGGTGTAAGTTACAATGTAAATTTTTTACGTTATAAACATAAAAAAGAATAACTTTTGGGTAAAAACAAAATGTTTTAAAGAAATTAAATTAAAAATAAATAAGTTTTTTTAAAAAAAAACAAAAAGTTTTAAAGAAATAAAATTAAAAATAAATAAAAGTTTTTTAAAAACAAAGTTTTAAAGAAATGAAATTAAAAATAAATAAAAGTTTTTTAAAAACAAAAAGTTTTAAAGAAATGAATTTAAAAATAAAGAAAAGTTTTTAAAAGCAAAATGTTTTAAAGAAATGAAATCAAAAATAAACAAAATATAATAAATAAATAAAAAAACAGCGTGATACTGATTTGTTAAATGAATATTTACCGCATCAGCTTCGTACCTGTTCGTTTTGTATGCATTGTTAGTTACTTTACTGTTGTTAAGTATGGAACTTTGTTATTGTTAGCAGTTTATTCGAGCGTAAGGTATGTTAGGTTTTGTCATTGTACATTATATTCGTAGTTCAGGTTATGATATGTTAGCTTTATTGATGTGAAAACTTTGTTACGTTAGCATATATTCATTGATCAGTATGATAATTAGACAAGGTTATGATAAAATTTTGTTAAAAATTACTATGTTAATGTAAAAATATTTCATATGTTAGAAAAAGTGTGAGTAGATTACGGTCTGTGCTCAATGTTAGTTACTTTACTGTTGTTAAGTATGGAACTTTGTTAATGTTAGCAATTTATTCGTGCTTAAAGCGTGTTAGGTTTGTCGTTGTACATTATATTCTTAGTTCAGATTATAACATGTTAGCATTATTGATGTGAAAACTTTGTCGCATTAGCATATATTCGTTGGTCAGTATAAAATAACTTATTTCTATGTTATGTTTATCTAAAATGACACTCGAAATATGACTTGAATCAATAGATCAATATATCAATAACTCAATAAATCAGGGTTTAGAGGGGGAGGGGAGTGGTGGTTTGATTTACTGATTTACTGCTTTTGGGGTATGTAAAAATTCAATTTTTTTTTAGTTATAAACATAAAAAGAACAAATTTTTTTTTTTTTTTTTTTTTTTAATTTATTTATTTATTTATTTATTTATCTATTTATTTTTTTATTTATTTATTTTTTTACTTATTTACTTATTTATTTATTTATTTATTTATTTATTTATTTATTTATTTATTTATTTATTTATTTATTTATTTATTTATTTATTTATTTATTTATTTATTTATTTATTTATTTATTTATTTATTTACGAACTTACAATCCTCATATTCGAGTTTTACGTCCTTATAAACATATATTTTGATGCTAATATAGGATTAGACGACTATTTATTAATTCAGCACTGCATCGGAGCCAGCACCGGTGCAGATGTCAACTCCGGCTCTTCTTACTCAGACTCCTTCTCCACTCTTTCTTTCTCAACCTCCGAATCCGACCCCTTTCTCCACTTCTCTTATGCATTCTGTTCATTTCTAAGGGGTAGCCCGCCCACACTGGGGGTTCCCAGACACCCTTTACGACTTTGAAACCATCATATTCGTGATCTATGGATTCAATAACATTTATAAAGACACCAATATTGTACCATTACACAAATATTTAATAACTCGGCACCGCATCGGAGCCAGCACCGGTGCAGCTCTCAACTCCTACTCCTCTGAGGCAGACTCCTTCCTCACTCTTTCCTTCCTTATTCATCCTTCTTCCTTCCTCCTTCGACCTCTGTTTTGCACTGTGTGCTTTTTTTCAGTCGGGACCCCCTCTGTGGGGGGTCCTAGACACCCTATACGGACTTATAACCATCATATTCGAGATCTACGGGTTCGATAACATATATAAGGACACCAATATTGTTGTTATACGAATGTTTATTAACTCGGCACCGCATCGGCTCCAGCACCGGGTGCCAATGCCAACCTCAGGATTCCGATACCAACTCTGTCTCCTTTCTCCTTCCTCCATACTCTCGCTAAATTTCAGCCTTCTATGAACATGTCGATTTTTTTTCTACGACGAGGCTACGTCACCAAATAACCCCCCTCCAAATTTAACCAGATATGATAACTCTAACCTCTGTAGATATATATATATATATATATATATATATATGATTATATATATAAATATATATATATATATATATATATATATATATTATTATATTATTATATATATATATATATCGGAACCTAGAGGCTGAGCCGGAGCCGGAGCCTAAAAATCGATTCCCTTCGAATATATATATATATATATATATATATATATATATATATATATATATATATATTATAGATGTGAGTAGATATATTATTATTATTATATATATATATATATATATATATATATATATATATATATATATATATATATATATATATATATATATATATTATTATTATTATATTTATTTATATATATATATATATATATATATATATATATATATATATATATATATATATATATATATATATATATATATATATAAATATATATATATATATATATATATATATATATGTATATATATATATATATATATATATATATATATATATATATATATATATATATATATATAGTATAGATAAATAGAGTATATATATATATATATATATATATATATATATATATATATATTCGGAGTCGGAGCTACAGGAGACGGCTCAAAATCGAACCCCCTATGGGGGGTTCAATTTTTTCGACTTAATAATAATAATAATAATAATAATAATAATAATAATAATAATAATAATAATAATAATAATAATAATAATAATAATAATAATAATAATAATAATAATAATAATGATAATAATAATAATAATAATAATAATAATAATAATAATAATAATAATAATAATAATGATAATAATAATAATAATAATAATAATAATAATAATAATAATAATAATAATAATAATAATAATAATAATAATAATAATAATAATAATAATAATAATAATAATAATAATAACATCGTCAGTCGATTGTCAATCGACCAGATGATCGATTGGGAGGCTCTCGCCATAAGCCAAATCTTCGTTCGGAAACTGGAAAAAACGGCTTAAGCCTCATATTTTGCGTCAATCCTCGGGGGCAGCTACCCCATAGAATCAACCTAGCGACTTGAAAACTGTTTTAACATCTCAAAAGAATATATACCAAGTTTCATAACGATACGTCAACTCATTTCGGAAAAAAACGGCGACGACGAGACTGTAAGAATGCTACTATCACCTCTCCTCCTCTAAACCTCATCTCTTATTCTTAAGCGAAGCTTAGATTTTTGAGCGTTTTAACTTCAAACTCTACTTTGTTGACTCCTACTATCTCTTTCGTCAATTTTCAGCCAAAGGAAGCTGTGGCTATGTGTGCAATGATGTTGTTTGTTTCCATGCCTTTGATTTGAAGTATTCCGAAAATTCTACCTAAAGGCTCAAGCTAACCTGTCAATCTACCACTAATTTCATCTGTTCTGTATATCTGTTTCCTAACCCAACTGACTAATAAATTCTTCGACTACTTAAGCTCCAAATTAGAGCACATTCTCTCTCATCTTCACATTTCTCTGAAATCATCATTTTTGGTGATTTCAACGTTCACCAACGCCAATTGCTTTCCTCTAATTCTCAAGATACAGTTGGTAAACTTGCTACCACTTTTCTATCCAGAATGATCTCTAGCAGCTAGTGCAGCTCCCTACTCGTATCACTGATCGTCTTTGAGATGAACTCAACATTCTAGACCTTTTCTTAATCTCTAATCCTTCTCCTTATTCTGTTAAATTCTTTCCTCCTCTGGGTTTCTCCGATAATTCTCTCTCATATCTCTGATTTCTGTTCTATCTCTTCAAGTCTTCCGCAGAAAGAATCCTCGCCTACTGCGAAAAAACGTTTTTGGCACTTTGGTGAGGCAAACAGGTCGGACTTGCTGTCGTACTTTTTTTGATATCCCATGGAATGACTACAGCTTCTTTGGAAATGGTCCATTATAAAAAATTACCGCTTGAAGCTAATTCTATCTGGCATGGAGACGTGCACCCCATGATCTTTACCTTCAACTAAACTTATAGTTGAAGGTAAGGTAAAAGAATATATATATATATATATATATATATATATATATATATATATATATGTATACTCTCTCTTTCCCAGTCATATATATATATATATATATATATATATATATATATATATATATATATATATATATATATATATATATATATATATATATATATATTAGTACCGTAAATGATGGTATCGGTATCGGTGGTATCGGTCGATTTTGGGGTATCCAGTATCCGAGTTTGGGGAGGAGAGATCAGTAAGTTGCCGATACCCTTAACAAATACATTTGCGTCTTTAAATTAATTTCCGAAATATATATACATATACCATATATATATATATATATATATATATATATATATATATATACCACTACCTACTATATATATATATATATATATATATATATATATATATATATATATATATATATATCATAAACATATATATATATATATAAATATATATATATATATATATATATATATATATATATATATATATATATATATATATATATATATATATATCACGTACCATGTCCCGCATTGCTGCAGAGTGGTGTTGGTAGTTGAAAGGTTTTGAGCTTATCAACACCATTCACGAAAAGCAAGATTTGATAGAAGGGGGTTTTCAGCCCCTTGCTATCAGACAAAGAATTTAAAAATTTTCTTCAATGACTCGATGACTTTGAGAAACGAGCTTTAACCTTTCTAGAAGTAAATTTTTAAGATTTTTTCATATTTTTCTTATTTTTTTTTTTTATATATATATATATATATATATATATATATATATATATATATATATATATATATATATATATATATATATATATATATATATATATATATATATATATATATATATATATATATCACCAATTTGTCCTGATAATTTCAGCACTTTTCTATCTGATACTGTATGTTAATGTTGGCGTTTCGTTTTTTGCACATTGCTTACAGAGCGTAAAAATGCTCAATTTGGTCGTTTTTGTTAAACCCGCAAAATCATACGTAATAAATGTTTACACACTAAAATTTCCGTAATTCTATAAAAGTTTGCTATTTCCCTTAACGTTTGCTGGATTTACCACGTTTGCTTACAGAAATGTGCAAACAAAAAAATATGTGGCGTGGTAGGGCCTACCACACCATTCAAAAGTGATGAATATTTCATTCAATAAAATCAGCTTTAAATGAATAAATATTTCATTCAATAAAATCATCACAATAGTTGATCAATTTTTTGCATTATAAACCATTTTTTATTTATTTCTGTTTATCCTAAATCGACGGCCTCCATCCCAGCATCTAATTCCAATTTAACACCAAAACAAAAGTACCTCATAAGAAATCGTGTTCGTTTTTGCACGAAATTCAGGCAATTAGTTCAGGCAATCAGGAGTGCCAAAGAAATCCTATGGATGTTAAGTGTAGGTTTAAGTGTTTTTATATATAAATATTCTAAATTCATCTGTAGAAGCATTTTGAAAAATGGAGAATTTTTGAAGAGGTATAGGGTATTGAGGTCATAGTGATCTCTGACAGCTAAATTCTCTGGTTGAGAGATGGAGAGATTAGTTCGAAAGGAAATGTCCATGTGTTTGAAGGCTCGCATCTTTAGTTATTGGAAAGTTTGACCTACATAGTCGACGTTACAGTCGACACATTTATATTTGTAAACGATATGTGACCTCAAGTTCATGGAGATGCTTTCTTTAATCTTAAAGAAACTGCCAATTGAGTTGCTGTTAATAAAAGATATAAGAAACTTGCATTGTGGAAAGTTTTTGTTTAAAATGTTTTAATCTGAAAGGGAAGAACATTGGAAAGGGGTCCAATGCAGGGAAGCCGAGCATAAACAGGAAGTTTAGGAACATCATTTATATGCTATAGTTTTAGGGTGTTATCGAGAAACGAGTAAACAAGTTTATCAAAAAGGCTAAAGCTAGAAAATTTACGGAGAAAGGTGATTTCTTCATGGAAAAACTTCCAATCAGAACAAATAACAAAGGCTTGTGTATGCGGGACCTTAGACCCGCAATTTTATGATTAAAAGAGATAGAAATAAAGAAATTAGTCCCAAGTAATGTATTAGTGGGATTGCGATAAATAAATTAGCAAGCCCACAAATACTTTACTTTAGTTATATCTCCTTTAATCGTAATTGTAATAATACGAAGCGTTTACGATAGAATGAATTTTAGTATTTCCTTTGCTTTTAATTTAGACCGTTTTCATTTTTGTCATTTGTGCTTACGCTCGATAAGAAATGCTCACCCAGTTTTAGCACGAATTTCCTGTTTAAACGACCGCGATTTCGTGCTAGGCTTACTTTTTTTTTAAACAATTGGAATCAGCTATTGTGATGGAGTACGTGGTTTTGGAATAAGCAGAAATAAAAAAAATAACAAATGGTTTATATTACAGATAATTGATCAACTATTTGTGATGGAGTTTATCCATTTGGAAGAAATTAGATTTAAAGCTGATTATATTGAATGAAAATTCATCAATTCAGACGGGGCCTACCACGCCGCCATCTTGTTTGTTTACATTTTTCGTAAGAACGTGCTTAAATTCGGCTAGCACGGGAAATAGCAACCTTACAGAATTGAGGAAATTCCTTACGTCTGGAAAGCATTTCTTACAATTTTTCGGTAAGTTTGACAAAAACGAACGCAAACTCGAGCATTTCTTACGTTTCGTAAGCCCAGATATAAAAACGAAAACGGCTTTATATATATATATATATATATATATATATATATATATATATATATATAT
>JABUQX010103426.1:12500-20000 GCA_015478945.1 Trachelipus rathkii
GGATATCCGCATCATTTTTCTCTATCCGCATTCGCATCCGCATGAATTTTTTGCGGATAGCGGATAAGTATTCATTATGGGTATGTAAGACTAAATGTTTCCTGAACTTTTCTGCTTAACGCGAAAGATCTTCAAATTCGTTGTATTATCAGTTTATAAATACAGAAGAGAGGATGTGAGGACACGGGCGCATCAAGAATTTGAAGCCCTGATAGAGTGATAATAATTCATTTTAGGGTAATTGTATTACTCTTCTTAAACCGTTTGAAGAGGTAACTAAGACTATTAGCTCAGAAAATTCTTGTTTGTCAGACGGGATTCCTCTAGTTGCAACGATGAAAGCTGTGCTAAATACTGCTATTAAAAGTAAGGGACTTTCAAAGATGACAGAAACACTCATGCTGGAGATAGATAATAGATTTCAAATTCTGCAAAACGATTACGCATGTGCAATAGCAACTTTTCTGGATCCTAGATACAAAACCAAATTTCTTGAACCACGTGTTTCACAGAGGGTTAAAATTTATTTAGTATGCCTATGTGATGAAATGCTGCTAAAGGCAGAAATTTCACCAGCCAATAAAAAGGAAAAGATTACAGAAACAGACACACATTTACCATCTGTTAGCGAAACCATTGCTGAATCCATGAACGTTCTTTTGGCTTCTAGCAGCGATGAAGAGTCTTGTTCAGAGGTGTCAAAGGACACTCTGTCATTGATCAAAGATTATCAAAAGCGAAAACTCTTGGAATCGGATAAAGATCCATTGGTTTGATGGCGTGATAATTGTAAAAGTTTTCCACATCTTGCAGAACTCGCCAGGGAATACTTAGCATGCCCTTCAACAAGTGTAGCTAGTGAGCGTCTTTTCAGCGGTGCAGATCTCATTTACGAAGAAAAGAGAAGCAAACTCTCCCTTTAAAGGGCTCAGAAGCTTTAGTTTTTTTTAACATAATTTGAGAATTATTAATTTCAAGTATTATTCTATATATAACCTTTTTTTCAAATGGGTTGAGGCTGGGGAAAGAGATTGGGCTCACCCATCAAACTGACGACAACCCTCTAAAAACACACACACACACACACACACACACACACACACACACATATATATATATATATATATATATATATATATATATATATATATATATATATATATATATATATATATATATATATATATATTCTATCTATATATATATACGTATATGAAGTACTTGTGGCTAAGGCTCTAAAAACATAACTATCCGCATCCGCAATCCGCGGATAGTGATTTTTACTATCCGCATCCGCATCCGCATCGGCGGATAGGGAAAAATCACCCTCCGCTACACCTCTAGTCGAGGTAGTCAACCTGAGATAATAGAAGCCGACCTTGAGGGGTGGGGGTGAAGCAGAGAAACCCTCACGAGAGCATTGACCTCCCAAAGCACAGGAGCTGACTCAGAGAGCGATACAGAGCACAGGAGCAGGCTTGGAGGGCGGTGTGCAAAGCAGTCTCTGAGGGGGTGGAGGTGAAGCAGTCAAACCCTCAGAGAACAAGAGCAGGAGCAGCCTCCGAGGGGGTGGGGGTAGAATAAAAACATCCCATGGAAGTAGCTGAGGCGATGGATGCTCACACACTGCGTGTGTGTGAGGCGCACATGTTCTTCGACCATGGGCACGAAGTTAGGTCTGAAACAACCCTCACAAAAGAGCATGAGTTCAAGGGCAGTTGTACCTAGGCCTAAAATATGCCCAGGAAAGAAGCTGGGAAGGGTAAAACATCCTATGGACATAGCTGGGGATTGTAAAACACCTGCAGGAAAGAGTATGAAGTATAAAAATACTCTCTGAAAGAGGCTGAGGGGGATAAAAACGCCTCAGGAAAGAGTATGAAGTATATAAATACCTTTTTGAAAGAAGCTGGGAGGGTAAAAACACCCCATGAACGTACGTAGGGGCGGGTAATACTCACACACACTGCGTGTGTTTGAGACGCACATGGCCGAAGACCATGTGCGTGCGTACGAGCCTTCGGCTCGTACGTGCACCTAAAAATACTTTCACGGAAGAGCGTGAGATTCTCCCCAAGTTATGTCCCTACCCCTCAGCCCCCAATTTTACTCTAAACCTGCTCTCCTACTACTCTCAGTGACGTATTTAAAGGAATGTTGGCGAAATGGAACCTATCCCCAGATGATATTCACTGCTTCATGAAAGATGCTGGTTCCAATTTTACCCTTTAAGTCTTTACAAGTAGTAACATCGGATTTTAATTTTTTTTTCATATGTTTTCTTTAAAAGGATGAAAATGAAGGGTTACCAGTAGTATTGCTGGGACTTCGTCGCTCACTCAAGGTCACTGAGTGCTGTAAGGAATACTTTCATTTTCCCACGGCGGTTCCTTTGATCTATGATAGCGGTATCTTTTGTTATCTACCAGCATCATGAACTATGAACTTACACTACATTCATCAAAGTGTCACTCATTTCGAATATAACATCATTTTAAACTATGAATAAACATAGACACTAGCAAAATTCTCAAGCAAACCTAACATTACTCAACAAAAAACTTAACCTATGCTCACGTTTCTACACATCATCATCAGTTAACACAGTAATATATTACGAAACTTATCATTTCGGTTCCTTTGATCTATGATAGCGGTATCTTTTGTTATCTACCAGCATCATGAACTATGAACTTACACTACATCTCAATTGTCACTCATTTCGAATATAACATCATTTTAAACTATGAATAAACATAGACACTAGCAAAATTCTCAAGCAAACCTAACATTACTCAACAAAAAAACTTAACCTATGCTCACGTTTCTAACACATCATCATCAGTTAACGAAACTTATCATTTCTCTAACAAATCAGTTTTAATTTCACATTGTCATAGTAATATTTAACAAAAACGTAACAGAAATTAAACATAGCCTAACATATCTAACACTTACAAGGGGCGAAAACCTACAATAGATACTAACATCAG
Source organism: Trachelipus rathkii (assembly GCA_015478945.1). Classification (NCBI taxonomy): domain Eukaryota; kingdom Metazoa; phylum Arthropoda; class Malacostraca; order Isopoda; family Trachelipodidae; genus Trachelipus; species Trachelipus rathkii. The sequence continues at coordinate 15,494 of JABUQX010103426.1, forward strand.
GATCTGCGAATAAGACATTAACATTTGAACCTATGAATAAGTTCTCAACCTATCACTCATCATACAGCAAAACTCAACCTATACTGGCTTTTCAATCATATCATCAGCAGATAAAGCAGCATTATCTAACAAAATTCCTTAACAAAGTGTCCAAACTATCAAAGATACCAGCATCTTGAACTATGAATTGATACTACATTCATCAAAGTGTCTTGCATATCAAATATAACATCATTTTGAACTATGAATAAGCGTGGACATCAGCAAAATTCTCCGTCAAACATCATAAAATAACCTATCGATCATACAGATCAACGAATAAACGCTAACATAATATCTCCTGAACTAAAAACATATAGTACCACAGCATACATGGCATACATTATGCGTGAACAAACTGTAGACATTAACAAAGTATAACAATCTCAAGCTTTACTATAGACAAACTGATAGGTTTGGCAACAACGCATCATACAGAGGCGATTTGGCAGAACTGTAAGCACTACGTGGAGATCACCCACAGAGAGATGCATGAAGACCCATCTAGGGGTACCCCGAAGGGGGGTGTAAGCGGTTACATTAGGGCACAGCCCATAGGCCAGAAAGATTTGTCAGTAGGAGAACCAAGGAGGTTAGCGTACTTTCGTTTGATGAAAGCCTGTTTTGCTCGTCGAAGAGTATCCCTGCAACGATTTCTAGCTGAATGAAAATTAGCAAGAGTGATAGGAGAACGAGAATTTTTCCACTCCCGATACGCACTGTCTCTAGCCTGAATGGCCAGAGAACAAGCACGATCGAACCATGGATTATGAGGAGAGAAAGATTTAGTCGAAGAAGGAATGAACTTGCTCATCCCATCAACGATTACAGCTCCCACCTTATCAGCAGAAGTCGAAGCGTCACCAGAGACAAAGCAGTCATTCCAATTATAGTTAGCGTAGAAGCAACCCCATCAAAGTGCCAGAAAAAACGCGTAGGGCAGGATGGAGCTGTTGGAGAGAAAGTATTAAAATTAGAGATATAAGGTTGTGGTCAGATTTACCAATAGGAGCGAAGGTGGTGTATTTATAGAAGAAGGACAAGTGGTGAAACATGGGTCAAAGTGTGTTCAAGGGCTGGTTGGGACGATCCATAGGAATGTGTGTACGATTTCTTTAATTTGGTTGTTCAGATCGTTGAGAATGTTAAACGATTCAGCCTCCTCCCCACCAAAATCAGTATGAGAGGACCTCAACCATTCAGTGTTGTGTACATTGAAATCCCCTAAATAGAGGACCTCAGTATTTGGATGAGAAGATACTAACAGTCGTGAGAAGTAGTAAGATATTCAAGGCTGCAAATCTGTTCTGTTAGGAGAGCAGTAGCAGAAGCAGAAGCTTTCAGATTATTGTAGTAGAAGGAAGAAAGATTTTAAGCCACAGAATATCGAAGTTAGGAGATTCGAGATTCTCGAGACGTGTTACAGGAGTGTTTATGTTTACATAGGCACATACTCCACCCTTTAGACGGAAATTATGAAATAAGTTATAGTTAGATATATTAAACGAGTTAGAGGATGAATTCTTAGCTATCTGTGTCTCAGACAAGAGCAAAAGGTTAGGATATATATATATATATATATATATATATATATATATATTAATATATGTATTGTTTGTATACATATATATATATATATATATATATATATATATATATATATATATATATATATATATATATATATATATATATATATATATATATATATATATATATATATATATATATATATATATATATATATATATATATATATATATATATATATATATATATACAATATATATATATATATATATATATATATATATATATATATATATATATATATATATATATATATATATATATATATATATATATCATCCTCTGACCTATATTTATATATATATATATATATATATATGGGCCAACGTCGAAAGTATCATGCATGTAACTAAAAAATATAACAGCTACAGGAAAATAAATAACATTTTTGATTTCAACAAGAGGAATTTCATCGATGTGAGCTGCCTGTTTATTCTTCTAATATTTAATGTACCATAAATCATAAATGTAATGTGTAGTCTGCGTGGATTGCAACTGGGCCTAACCAGCTTTGTTCTGCAAATGCAGATCGCTCACAGCCAGCACGGCAAGCGCATTCTTTACGGTTCGTCGTTGGGGATGAAGCCTAATCTCTGATGATAATAAGATTTCTGCCATATGGGTACTACAAATATATCTTTTAGTTAAAAAAATCGACATTTGGCATCTTTGACGTTCACTCCAAACGATGGAGTCCTTCGTTCTTCTTCTCATTATCATACAGATTTTCCAACATTTTTAACAATTTTAAATTTTTCAAAAGCGTTATTTTTTTTTTTTTTAATTTCATGATTAAAAATGTCTCCTGATTAATAAAATTTTATTTATTTTCCTGTAGCTGTTATAGTTTTTTTGTTACATGCATGTTGCTTTCGGGAGGCTGACCATATATATATATATATATATATATATATATATATATATATATATATATATATATATATATATATATATATATATATATATATATATATATATATATATATGGTCAGCATCCCGAAAAGTTCAGGCATGTAACTAGAAAACTATAACAGCTACACGAAAATAAATATCATTTTATTAATCATGAGACATTCTTACAATAACTCTTTTTAAAAATTTAAAATTGTTAAAAATGTTGGAAAACTTGTATAATAATTACCGTTTTTTGACAATACGAAGGAAATCGAGTACTCCGAGGGAGCGCGCAAAGGTGCCAAATGTTGAATTTTTTTCTTTTTTAACTAAAGGATACCCCACGGGTAAACAACAAAGATGGACAGAGTCGGGGTTTCTCGGCCTACCGGGCTCAGAAGAGACTCGTCCCCTCCTCCTCAGCTCCTCTGTCGCTCAGCACCTAAAAAAATAAGAAAAAAATAACAGAGCAAATAAAACAAAACACTATTTGGTAACCCTTGCTCTCGTATTACTGCAGGAATGGAAGGTTGATGAGAACGTACGCTGCCAGCCCTAAGATTATACTAATATTTAAGGTGTTATTAATAAATATTAGAATAAAATATATTTTTTTTTAAAGCTTATATATGTCTTTTTATTTCTTATAAAGTTGAGGTTCCCTAAGAACAAGTCTATTGGTTTTATTATATATATATATATATATATATATATATATATATATATATATATATATATATATATATATATATATATATATATATATATATATATATATATATATATATATATATATATATATATATATATATATATATATATATATATATATATATATATATATAGGCCCTTTTCTGTTTTACACAATGGTCAGTTTTGAATTTTTTTTTTTTTTAATATATTGCTACTATATGATACCAACAATGAATTTCAGTGGTAACGGACATGATTCAAAAGTTCGAAGTATTTTTAAATAATTTTTAAAAATCACATTTTTGTTAAATATTGTTTTAAAAATGAAATATCTCGAAAAGTACGACACTTACAGAAAAACCAATTACATATTTGGAATCAGCGTATAAAGCTTATTATAAAAATGTAAATAAATAAATAAAAAAATTTTTTTCATAAATTAAATATTTCAAAAAGTACGACACTTACAGAAAAACCAATTACATATTTGGAATCAGCGTATAAAGTTTATTACAAATATGTAAAAAAATAAAAATAAAAATAAAAATAAAAAAAAAAAAATAAAAAATTTAGGGGGCTCGAGCCGACGGGGGACCGAGGGGGGGACGTTTTCCATACCCCGTAGGGGAGGAAGGGACCGCGACGCAAATACTAAAGGCGGGGTTCGGGGGCCCTCCCGGAAATAGTCCTACCTGTCGTTCCCCGGAAGGCCGAAAGACCCCCTCCTGCCATCTTTGCGGTTTACCCTTGGGTATTCCTTTAGTTAAAAAAAAAAAAAAAAATTAAAAGTCACGGATCCGTAAAACGTAACTGGTCCTATATATTTCTTAATCATGTCCGTTACCACTGAAATTCATTGTTGGTATCATATAACAGAAATATATTAAAAAAAAAAAAAAATTCAAAACTGACCATTGTGTAAAACAGAAAAGGGCCTATATACATAATACATAACAATATATATATATATATACTCTCTCTTATATATATATATATATATATATATATATATATATATATATATATATATATATATATAACTATATATATATATATATATATATATATATATATATATATATATATATATATATATATAGCAAACTTTGTATTTAGTTTTATAATAAAAATATAAAAGTATCCCCTAAAAATTTGGCAGCTTGAATGGCGAGACATCTCAGAGTCATCAACAAAACAAGTTTTCCCAAAGGTAAAGAAAGTCTGTTTTTAGAATTATATACCCAAATTAATTCTTAATGCACTAATCTTATAAGAATTGCACAAACAAAAA
>JABUQX010103426.1:30000-33818 GCA_015478945.1 Trachelipus rathkii
CTAGATACTGACAGAGCGTTCTACTGTACTGAGTGGGGCAATGGCTGGCGAGTAGTCGACACATCCTCGGCCTTTTTCGTCGACGGAAAAAAGGTTCAGTCTCCTTTAAGACTGGGAGCAACAAGAGTATTTTAGTTTCTTTACTACCTCAGTTTAATGTCCTTCAAATTTTGTACAAAGTTCTAGCTCTTCTTCTATGCCTTTTAAGTGGTAAAACTATAAAATGAAGCTCTCTTTTCCTTTGAACTCATCGATTGGTTACTGAGTAGCATGTGAAGGATGTAGAATATGCAATCAAAAAAGCAGGTGTATTTCAAGTTGAAAACCGAATTCCAAAGAAGAGGTTATGTAGAATCCAAATACAGGAAATTATTAAATTCTTCTCCAGAACTCCATAGGATTGTTGCTGGAGGTTGCTGGCGGTGCTGCTTGCTACCAACATATCCGTGGTATATTCAGATCAAGTCCCAGTTGCTCGGCGATTTGATTAGCTTCTTTTAACACTTCATCGGTGATTTTTTCTTCATCTTTCCGATGGCTTCTAACCATTTCCACAATGTGTTGAATGTGCTGCGAGGTTTTGACGATATCCAAGGTTTTGAATTGGAGAGCATTTACAACTGGCTCTAACATCGCAGAGTACTTCGCGATCAATATCATAGCCATGATGAATAAAGACTTACATGCCGCTGGATGCACCTGAAAAACATTTTTTTCTTGTGGCGGTATTTCCTTGCATCATTCGTTCAAAGTGCTCCTTAAACACTCTGATCGCCCTTGTGTTCAGACCATTTGATCTGGCATACGGCTTGAGAGTTTGGCATTAATTTTCCTTCTAAGAAACCGACCGGAAAACGTAATAATGTCCTTACAGTCCACAGTAATTGCAGATATCTGGTTTTGTGTTAAATCAATTAGATTAGTTTGTGTGAAGAGCAATGAAAGAACAATGCTTTTTTATACTTTTTCCGCAATATTGGCGAACGAATTGGCGAACTTTCTTTTTTCCCCAAAAGGAACTAAATTTGGGGATATTGTTAAGAGAGCTGATAAAATATGAATGTATATGACCCCAAAATGAAAGAAGCTTAACAGAAAGAAAATAAAGTGAATGCTTTTGGGACAATAATCCAGGTGAAAGATGAACTCTAAACTAGTCCTAAAAGCTCTCCCGTCAAAAGAAAATAACTTCGCGATGGTTGCAAGTGTTTTATTCAGCAGGAACACGCCAAACAGGAACTACTGAGGGTATAACTGGGAGAATAAAATACATCCACAAAGTATTTGAAGGAACTATAGACACTGTCACACTGACCCAAATTATGAAAAACTCTTACCAGATATATCCGTACGAATGCACATGCAGATAAAAATTGAAGTAAATTCACAACTAAAATTGCTGTTGTCCGAAAACGGTTGGCTCGTGAGAAGGTGAATGAATCAAACAGATATTCCCATATAAAGTTATTAACGGAGGTTGATAAACAAGTTCTTCATAAGCAATACACATTTATTAATTTATTAAAATACAGTTCACAAATTGTTGATCTTACAAGTCACTACAGCAATAAAATGGAAGAACACACAAAATCGAAATATTTTCAAATAGGCGATGCAAAGCATCTGATGCAATCAACGAAGCATATTTCTTTTGATTTGAGACTAAAGTATGTTCGTTATTCAAAATTCCCAGTTTACAATAAATATAGAAAATAATTAACTTAAATCCATATGACACAATGATCGCTGCATAATATATATATATAATTATAATATATATATATACTATATATGTATATATATATATATAATATAGTATATATATACTATATTTATAATATATATATATATATATATATATATAGTTATAATACTTATATAATATATATATATAATGATTATATTATAGTCATATATATAATTACTAGCCATATATATATATAATATTTAAATTAAAAATAAAATAATATAAAAATTTTAAAAGATATAAAATATAAAATTATAATATACACTTAAAATTAGTAATATAAATAAATAAATAAACTTGTCCAGTTTAGAAAATAAATATATATAATATAATTATTTATTTTAATATATATTGTATATATATATATATATATATATATATATATATATATAAATTATATATAATATGATATATAATTATATATATCCTATATATATATATATATAAGTATAATATATAATAATATATATAGTATATATATAATATATACTATATATGTAGCGTGAGGCTAGATGTTTTCACATGGGTAGGCAAAATATATATATATATTATAGATATATATTAAATATATATATATATAATATATATATAAATATAGTAGTATATATATATTATATATATATTAACTATATATATATATATATATAGGCCAACACTAAAGAAGTTACCCGCATGATATCTCGAAAACTAGAAGGTATAGAGAAAACTAATAACATATTAGGAATCAGCGTATGAAATTTGTATGGAAAATGAAAAAAATTTATTTTTTTTTATTTTTTTAATCTCGAAAATAACGATAGTATGAAGAAACTAATAAAACATATATTGGAATGCAGCGTATAAATTTTTTTTAGTGGCTCGAGCCAACGGTGGGGAACAGAGGTGGACGTTTTCCATACCCCCGTAGGGGAGAGGCGGAGGAACCTCCCGCGACCCCCAAATACCAAAGAGCGGGGTTCGGAAACCCTCCCCGGAGGGGGGGAAATAGTTCTACCCCATCGTCCCCCACGGATGCCCGAGAGACAGCCGACTCTTTGCATCTTTGCGGTTTATCCTGGGTATTCTTTTAGTTAAATAAAAAACAAACAATTACAGAACATATTTCTACGCTGATTCAAAATATGTTATTAGTTTCTTGTACCTATCGTAGTTTAATATATAAATTTACTTTTTTTTTTTTATACTCGAAAACTACGATAGGTAGAAGAAAAACTAATAACCATATAATTGGGAATCCAGCGTATAAATTTTTTAGTGGCTCTAGCCGACGTGTGGGACAGAGGGTGGACGTTTTCATACCCCGTAGGGGAGAGGCGGAGGAACCCCCGCGACACCCAAATACCAAAGAGCGGGGTTCCGTAAACCCTCCCCGGAGGGGGGGGGAATAGTTCTACCCCGTCGTCCCCGGGAGGCCGAGAGACCCGACTCTTTGCATCTTTGCGTTTACCTGTGGTAATTCTTTAGTTAAAAAAATAAAAAAAAATTTTAGACATATTTCATACGCTGATTCTAAATATGTTATTAGTTTTCTTGTACCTATCGTAGTTTTGAATATATAAAAAAAAAAAATTCATTTTCCATACCAATTTCATACAACTGATTCCATATATGTTTATCAGTTTTCTTGTACCCATCTTAGTTTTCGAGATATTCCATGCCGGTAACTCTTTAGTTCAACCATATATATAATTATTAAGTATAATATATAAGTATATATATATATATAATAATAATTATATATATATATATAGTATATATATATATATATATATATATATATATAAATATATATATATACTATATATATATATATATATTATAATATTATATTCTGTTTACCAAGAAGAAATTAGTCTATTAGCCTTCTCATAATCTGGCGATTTTCGTCAACTTCTTCGTTATGTTTTTAATAAGCGTTTTATGAGATTCACCTAAAGCCTGATCAATATTGTATTTCTAAATTGTTTTTAGGCAATAATCAACCTACTTCCATTCCTCTCCCATATTAATAACTCATAAATAATTAAATAATTAAAAAAAAATAGAATTATAAAATAATAGATAAATTAAA
>JABUQX010103427.1:0-25000 GCA_015478945.1 Trachelipus rathkii
AGAGAGAGATGATTATATATAATCTGATTTATTTATTTAGTAATAATATTATATATATATATATAAGTGAGTATATATACTAATTAATATATAGTATATAGATAATAGTATTTATATGTATTTCGTGGCTTATCGTAGAGTGAAGTCTCTATGGCACGGGCGCGGGTTCGATCTAGTTCGGAATACCTGGAGAATTAACTAAAGAAGTTTCCTCTAGAATAGGGTTGCCGTGAGGTTGTGAATATATATATATATTATATATATTATATATATATATTATATAGTTATTTTATATATATATATATTATATTATATATATTATATATATATATATATAGGGGTGTGATAGTGATTTGGTTTGTGTTATCGTGGTTGTATGTTTATTAGTTTGGTTTTTGATTTATGTGATTCTTGGTTGGGTTATTCAGGGATGGTGGTTTGTGGTGATGTGTTAGGATTAGCTATTTAGGTTTGGCTTAGTATGTATATTGTGTAGTTTGTTATATTATAGTATATATATATATTGAATATATATATATATATTTATATATATATAGTTTATATATATAATATAATAATATATATAATATTATTAATATATATATATTATATATATCTATATATACATATATTCTAGTATATATATATATATATACTATAATATATATATATAATATTATATTGAAGCCGTTTTTGTGCTTAGACGAGTGCTTTTTAAGGGTTGATTGAGAATGTTCGATTTTTTTTACAAGTTTTATTTTCCTTAGGCTAGTTACAAGTTAGGGTTGGACCCTGTCTAAAAAGAAAACAAAAAAACAAGGCAATTAGAAAGGGTAATCCTAGTTATTACTATTTCACATATGAATCATATTCTGCAGGAAGAATTCCTACAGAATCTGAAGCCTATGTAGAATAGTAGTACAAATGATTATTAGTTTGGGAGGAGCTGTTTTATGTATATGCATACACAGGCAGGAAAAGGATCCTCCCTGATATACATTCGCATAAAGCAGCATTACATTTGATATGAGTCTCACACAGTACAAAAGATTATTAGTTTGGGAGGAGCTGTTTCATGTATATGCATACCATGCAGGAAGGGAGTCTCCCTGATATACATTCGCGATGAGTGCATGCATTAAATTTGGTTGAGTCTCACACAGACCTTATAGTACATATGCATTAAATTTTGCCTATGTGTTGTTTAACGTTCTTTGCGTAGAGAGAGGAGAGTAGAGGAGAGAGAGTATGATTTGATGAGGAGAGTAGAGAGAGAGAGAGAGAGAGGTATGAGAGATGAGAGAGAGAGAGAGAGAGATTTGTGGTTGTTCACCTCTGCGCTACTATTACCTGTTTTGATCGTTTTGATACTCATGCTTGTGCCTCTCTTCAACTGGCGTGATGTGGGTTGGCATTGCGCTAGTGTTCATATATAGTAGGAATTGGTTATGATCTATGCGACCGTCTATTTTATATTTGATACTATATATTAGTTTTATAAAGTTTTTCTAATCTAACATTTTTGGGCGCTGATCGACTCTGCGCTAATGTTTATTTACAATTGACAGCTTGACGCTCTTTTTCTCAACTGCTTTGTGAGGTGCTGCCGCTAGGGGTTGATATATGTAAAGGTTATGATTATGCGATCTCTATTTATCTATATTTTGATTTGCTTAAGTATATGTTAATAAGTGTTCTAATTCTTACATTTTTGGGCTGTTTCATCTGATTATGAGATAACTATTACCACAGCTTGGGCAGTCTCCAAGCTGCCTATGGTGAGGCGCTGCGCTAGGGTTAGATATGATGGATAACGGCTATTCCAGGCTGTTATTTCGCACAATATATATATAAAGATACACGCAACTTCTAATCTCCACCTAGTTTTCTCCTTACTCTAGCCTCTAACCCCTAAGTTTGGCTAATTGCTTGAAACGCTACTTAAGTTTACTGCGAATTTTACACTGGCATGCATGAACACTCCCTAATTAATTTTTATTGTTGTGTAAGGCCTTCTAAGGTGCTAACTCTAGCCGATTTGCTGATACCTCTCTGCTAAACTATTGCGGCTCCCCGACCCTAAGCCTACAGTCTTAGGTCGGCTATCATTGCTTACTTTTGCCTTGCCGCCTTAATACTATTTTAAATTCCACTCTGCCTTGTTCCTTACCTTGGTTTGGTTTCATAAATTTTGTTTGGAATAGATTGCCAGCATTCCTTGGTTAATTGTTTAGTTTTTATTTTTTTTTAAATGCTGATTTCATTTACGCGCAGTCAGATGTTCACGATATCTTCAAAAAGGAAAAATGCTAGCGTGTGGGTGGAGCCTATTTCGGAGAATAATCGGATGCCTTAGTTGGAGTTTTTAGGGCGTAATCTCTTAATTTTTATTTCTGGCATGATATGTTATATACCTAGAGTGGATCCACGCTATAATGATCTTTCCCGACCTGAGGCGCAGGCCTCCGCAACTTGCGGCCTCTGCTCGATACATTTCCGGACGAAGTGGGTTGCAAAACTGGGCGCAGACAAGAGCGAGAAGGTTGTATTGGAGACGTAGGAGTGTGGGCGAGAGCGCGAGAAAGAGAACGAGTAAGAGGACGAGGGATGCGAGAAGGAAGTGGAACAGCAGGAGAGCTGCCTGTGGAAGGCAAGGCAGGAGGTGGAGAAGTGGAAGGAGACGGCAGAGGAAGAGGAGGAGGAGGGAAAGGAAGTAGATCTGGGTCAAGAGGGAGAAGTGGTGAAGGTGGTGAATCCGTAGGAGTTGAAGGAGGGGAAGAGTCGGGAGGAGATGAAGGAGGTGGAGAATCTGGCACAGGGTAAGAAGGTGGGGCATCCAGAGGAATCGGGATGGGTTTAGGGAACAAGTCCGATGCCTGGACGTCCGGAGGGTTCGCCTCAAAATAGGCAGGTTTGAGACGATCGATCGATATAACGTCGGTACGAGTAGGAAGCTGTACTTTGAAGAACTTCTCCTTCCGAAGTAAAACCGGGAAGGGCCCGTCGTACTTGGGTTGGAGGGGAGAACGGTGGGAGTCATGCCTGACTAGAACATGGGTACAGGAAGAGAGATCTTTCGGAATGTAAGAGTGCACCTTTTGCTGGCGGGTCGGAGTAGGTCTCCATGACAAGCGAGTGAGATACAGGGTGGGGTCTGCAGTAGCAAGCGGGAAAGATTGAAAAAGAACTCACCGGTGAGCAGGCGAAGTGTAAGAGGCATAAACAAGTTCTGGCAGCTGAACACCTGAAGATCTCTTACGGCCGGTGCAGTAACAGCATAACTAAGGATAGGAGCCTCATGTCTCAGTGTTTCAGGTTGTTGGTATTGTGCATGAGTAGATGTGTCTGTGTAAGCTGGACGGTTGGGGACTCTCTAATAGTTTGCGTTCTCGTTCGAGATATGGATATGGAAGTCTTGGTCGTGTGATGGATCGTTCTTGCGGAGAACTCGCTAGCAGAGTGCGGGCTTAAATGTTTCCAAGAGGTGGAAGGGGATTTCGATAAGACGTCGAACGCCTCGGGGGATGCTTCGTCGTGATACTGGGTGATTGAGATGGATTTCGTCGTAACGAGAGATCGCAGATGAAACGAAGAAGGTTTAGGTAATAGGATTCGGCAGTGGCCTACGAGAGAGAGGGATAGCTTAGTCCATAGTGTTGAATGTCGGATCGATTACATGGTGTAGGATATAGTCGATGCTCTCATGTAAAGGTGGATAGAGTGTCCTAACATATGTCGATGTGGAAGATCTTCTAATAACGTTGAGTTTGTGGGGCGAGAAGGGAGCCAAGGGAGTGTTAGTGTGTACTTGACTTTAGATTGCGTTGGACAAGTTGTCTATGCAGGCGCGGACCTAATTCGGCTTATAGCATCGGGTTATACTTTAGCACTACAAATACGAGCGCTTGTTACTCTAGTTGGTGAAGCCTCGACTCGCAGGTGTGGTGAAAGCGGTGATGGATTTTGCAGAAGACTGCTTCGCTAGAGATTATTTGGTATACGAAGGGCGAGTGGTTGGTTGTTGAAGTGTTCACATTGCAAGGTCTTTTCTCGTGGATGCCCGGAAGATGATTTGAGCACTTGTCAGGCTTTTGGTAAGAAGAGTCTGCGTGATTGATTTCGAGTATTGTTTGCTCCTGGCGAGGCGGATGGTCATGGCTTTGGTAATCATATGTCAGGATGGGTGGTAAAGAGCATTAATTGTCTCTTCCGAGATGGAGAATACCGGTGTTATCTCACTCGCGAATAGTATGTGACGTATTGTCTGTCGTGAAAGCTGGGAAGTGCGAATTTCATAGATGACGAGCTTTCACGGGGGAGTGACGTTCTTGCCGTGAAGCATTTGCGAAAGTGAATAGCTTTGTGGTCGGTCAGGTGTGGATCCGTCCTTCAAAAGGTACCGAAAATGGCGAACAGCAAGGTACATAGCAAGCAATTCCCGTCCAAAAGCACTATACCTTGTTTCGGCGGGTTGCAGCTTGCGTGAAAAGAAGGCAAGTGGGCACCATTCGCCCTTTTGGAACTGCTGAAGACCGCACCAAAGCTAAAAAATCGGAGGCATCTACCTGCACTCTCGCTGGTGCGGTAATCGTGGAGGATGAACTATTAAAGAGTGGCGGAGGCCGAAGGGCATTCTTTGAAAGCCTCAAAAGCAGACTTGGCAGGCTGGAGACGCAGTCACTTATAGGTGGTGCTGCCTCGCTTGCTTAGGACGAAATGAGAGTGGCTGTAAGCGGGCCGAGGGATGCGTCTGATTTCACGAAATCTATGGTAGAAGTTGATATTCCCAGATATGTGCGAAGCTGCTTTTGATTTGTGGGGAAAGTGGGAATAGGCGCGGATAGGCAGGCGGCGCACGTGTCTAACAAGAGGGCAATATCTGCTCACCGAGAGCTTGTGTGACGCTTAGGAACGTGTTAAGAGAGACGCACGAATAGCTTGTAGGATTGAGAACGAATTCCCGATCTATCTATACTCAAAGACGGGCAGTAGGTGAACCACGTGCCTTCAGGAGAGGAAGGAAGCTACTAAAGATATTAAATATGCCCACAGCAAAGGGGGCCACGTGAGGATGGAATCGATTGGAACCTGTGAAGGACTGGGGTCTGTGGCTAATTTTTCAAAACGGCTGTGATGGCAATTCTTGTATACTCAAGGGAAAGGGGGTGATTACACCTAGTCTTGGAACGTCCCTCGACCGAGCACGGGTATCTGATGGTAGGCTCGAATTAAGTCCAAAGAAGAAAAAATGGTGTTGCCAGACAGGTGGGAAGTGAAACTTTGTATATGCGGCACAGGGTACCTATCCGGTGTTGTGGCAGAATTCAAAGCCCTAAAATCCCCACAGGGTCTCCAGTCACCCGTGGTGCCCTTAGGGACCATGTGTAGCGGAGAAGACCAACAACTTTTGGAAGGGCGCACAATGCCAAGTTGCAACATGTGATCAAACTCGGCCTTGGCGGCTTTGAGTTTATCAGGAGGAAGACGGCGAGCTCGAGCAAAGGTGGGTGGGCCAGTGGTCTCTATATGATGTTCCACAGAATGCTTAAGAGGGGTGTCTGAAGAGCAAGGATGCAATAAAGAAGGAAAGTCCTCCTGCAGGATAGAAAGGAAGGGAGACACTACCGAAGATGGCGGAGCGATAGCGGAAATGCCCCTTAGCTCTGAAGAACCTAGGGAACCGTGAGAGTAAAGAGAAGTATCACCGTCAACTAGACGCCTATTACGAAGGTCTACCATAAGATTGAAATGGGACAAAAAGTCAGCGCCGAGGATGGGCTGTGTCACTTCAGCGACGAGAAAAACCCACGGAAACTGGCGGCGGAGAGACAGATCCAACGTACATAAACGCTCTCCATATACCGGAATGGAAGAGCCATTAGCAGCGAAGAGTTGACGGCCTGAAAGAGGGATAGCCGAGTCTTGAGAAGGGTTGTGTGGTAAAATCGAAAGGCTAGAGCCGGAATCGATCAAGAAGGCAAGTTTAGTGGACTGATCGTAGATACGAAGAACATCCTGTGTAGTAGGAGGGGAAGAAGAAAAAGCACCAGCATCTCCCGTCGCCCCTACGACGGGTTGGCTGCTGAGTTTCCCTGATAGAGAGGGCAGGAAGGATCGCATTTCTTGGCATCCATGCCGAAAGTATGGTGATAATAACAGTACCCATGAGGATACTGGCGCTGGCGTGAGGAAGAAGCAGAAGGTGAACGAGGACCGCGAGAAGGACGAAAGTTGGAAGGAGTGGGATCACGAGAGCGAAAAGTGTTATTATTAATTGCCGCTGTAAGGGAGAGAAGGGCCGTTTTTATATCGGCCATGCCAGTTTCGAGAACCGAAACCCGGGTATCCAGAGCTGCCGAAGGAGGAGGTTGTACTGCGAAAGCGTGAGAGTAGGAAGGTTGGTGTGGGTGAGAATAAGGAGGTTGAGCTGGATAGGCGGCAGAAGGCGGTTGAGGAACAAGAGGGGGAGGAAGGGTGGCGGAGGTGTTGGTAGAGTACTGGGGAATGTGTTGGGCGTGAGTTGTAGATGGTTGAGGAGGTGCGAGAGTTGAAGAGGTAGGAGAAAGAGAGGAAACGGCGTAAGAGGTGTGGACCAAAGGCTCCATCGGGGGGCGCAAAATTCTGTCTGCTGTAGCGGCAAACTCAGTGAGGGACAACGTCGGGTTTATTGATTGCAGTACGCTGTGATGTCGAGCAGGCATCTTCTGGAGGAAGAGGGTGCGAATTATTTTCTCTTCCCGTGTAGATGGAGTGCCGCCCAGCAAACCCAGCATCCCTACCATCAATTCCGAGGGTTTCTGGTCGCCCAGTGAGATGCCTCCAAGCAGAGTTTCCAATTGTTCCTCTCTGGTGGGAGCCAAGCGGTCGATAATAAGGGTTTTGAGCGTGTTGTAAGGGGTTGTAGAGTTTCTAGTCGTTGCCAGGCCATCCCTGATTTTGAGGAGGCAAGATTCTGGTAGAGCATTCACAACTCTCGAATATCTCTCCTTCTCGTCTTCGATGGTCAGTGAGCGCTAGCTACGGCCAGGTTAAACAAAGTCGGTGATTGGTTTTACGAGAAAGGTTTGAATAGGAATGCTCGCGAGGGCATAAAAAATGAAAAAAAGAGTAGAAGGTTTGGAAGAGCGAAGGAAAGGAAAAAAAAAGAAAAAAAAAAAATAAGATGTGGAGCGAGCGGAGGCACTAATAACAGACCGAGGGTGGAAAAATCAAAGAATTTACAACCTTAGGAGCTAGACCATGGATTAAAATGAGGCTGTTGCGATATGAAATTGCCAAAATACTTTTTATACAAATATATATATATATATATTGTACGTATCTTATATATAATATATATATAGTAGTAATAGTCTACTATATTATATTATAATAGTATATCTATAAGTATATATATATATATATATTATTATATAGGGTATATAATATATATATATATTATTAAATATATATATATATATATATATATAACTATATACGTATATTATATATATATTATAATATATATATATATATAATTATATATATTATATATATATATATATTAGGTGATATATATATATTATATATATAGTATAATATATATATATATAATATTGCCATAAATATTATATATATATATATATATATATATATATATATATAAAACAATTGAAATTTTTTTTTTTATTATTTTTTTATTTGAGTGAGTGTACAAGGGTTTCCTCCGCACACAAGAGCGTGGCTATACCGTGTGAGGAATCCCACGACGAGGGGTGATAATTATATAATAAAAAATAAATATATATAACAATAAAATTATTATAATAATAATATTAATATAATAATCTAAATAATAATAATAATAATAATAATAATAATAATAATAATAATAATAATAATAATAATAATAATAAAATTGATAGGAACAATAAAAAAAATAATAATACCAGAATGTAGCACAAATTATATGTTCTGTATGAAATACAGAACTGTACCAAGGTAGGGGTCCAACAGCGTTAGTTTGATACTCTGCTGACGGAGCTGGCTCTTGATGGCTGCAGCTGAACTCGTGAAGGCTGTGAAGGAGATAGAAAAAGGCACAAACACAATGAGTGGGTAAATCTACCCGTTAAAAAAACAATACCTACAAACGGTACAAAAGTGATTGGGTTCGTTTGTAATAGTTTTTCCTGGCCCTGTTGTGGGTGGTCTGATTCCCGCCTGGGAATCTAATCTTCACTCTTCGGGGTCACTATCTGAAGCTGTGGTGCTTAGGACCGCTTCTTTAAGGTTGATTGAGAAATGTTCGATTTTTTTACAAGTTTATTTTCGCTTTAAGCTAGTTTACAATGTTAGGGTTGGGACCCTGTCCAAAAAGAAAACAAAAACAAGGCATTAGTAACAGGGTAATCCTAGTTTTACTATTTCACATATAATCTTTCTGCAGGAAGATTCTACAGAATTGAAGCCTATGTAGAATATAGTACATGATTATTATTGTTTGGGAGGAGCTTTTTATGTATAACGTGCATACACAGGCAGGAAAAGGATCGGGGCTCCTGATATACATTGCATAACGGGGACAGCATTACTATTGATATGAAGATGTTCACAACAGTACATAAGAATTATTAGTTGGGTAGGGAGCTTAGTGTTATGGTATATGGCAACACAGGCCAGGAACAGGGATCTCTGATATACATTCGCATCGAGCAGCATTAACATTGGTAATGAGTCTCGACACAGACAACCCACCATATACATACATTAAAATTTTGCCTATGTTGTTGTAACTTCTTTGACTAGAAGAAAGGGAGAGAGCGAGAGAGAGAGAGAGAGAGAGAGAAGACGCAGAGAGAGAAAGGAAGAGAGAGAAGTAGGAAGAGAGAGAAGAGACGCAGAGAGAGACGAGAGAGAGAGAGAGGAGAGAGAGAGTTTGGGTTGTTCACTCTCTGCGCTCTATTACACGCTTGGCTTCTTCAAAACTGCTATTGAGGTCTGCGCGTAGGTTAGATATAGTCAAAATATCGATCGTATGCGACCTCTATTTACTATATTGATGCTATATTATATTTAAAAGTTCTAAATCTAACATTTTTGGGCTGTTCACCTCTGCGCTACTATTACCACCCAGCTTGACCTCTCTTACGCTATGTGAGGGTGCATGCCAGCTAGGGTTTAGATATGTATATCGATTAGTGCGAGCTCTATTTACTATATTGATCAAATCTATATTTAAAAGTTTCTAATCTACTTTGGGCTGTTTCCCTCTGCGCTAACTTTACAACACCAGCTTGGCGTCTCGAAAGACTGCTATGTTGAGAGACGAGCCTGGCTAGGCGTTAACGGATATGTGCAGGAGATAACGGAACCTAGATCCGAGCTGTTATTTCCCACATTATACTTAAAGATACACGCAACTTCTAATCTCCACCTATCTCCTTACTCTAGCCTCTAACTCCTAAGTTTGGCTAATTGCTTCAAACGCTACTTAAGCTTACTGCGAATTTTACACTGGCATGCATGAACACTCCCTAATTAATTTTTATTGTTGTGTAAGGCCTTCTAAGGTGCTAACTCTAGCCGATTTGCTGATACCTCTCTGCTAAACTATTGCGGCTCCCCGACCCTAAGCCTACAGTCTTAGGTCGGCTATCATCGCTTTACTTTGCCTTGCCGCCTTAATATTATTTTAAATTCCACTCTGCCTTGTTCCTTACCTTGGTTTGGTTTCATAAATTTTGTTTGGAATAGATTGCCAGCATTCCTTGGTTAATTGTTTAGTTTTTATTTTTTTTAAAATGCGGATTTCATTTCGCGCATTCAGATGTTCACGATAGCTTCAGAACGGAAAAATGCTAGCGTGTGGGGAAAATGCTAGCGTGTGGGTGGAGCCTATATTAGTTGGAGCTTTTAGGGCGTAATCTCTTAATTTTTATTTCTGGCATGATATGTTATATACCTAGAGTGGATCCACGCTATATACCCCCCTGCAGAGCTGAGGTCGCAGTTGCTTCAATCGCGGAAGCGAAACGGCCTCCGCAACTTGCGGCCTCTGCTCGATACATTTAGCTCTGCAGGGGGGTATATAGCGTGGATCCACTCTAGGTATATAACATATCATGCCAGAAATAAAAATTAAGAGATTACGCCCTAAAAGCTCCAACTAAGGCAGATCGGATTATTCACCGAAATAGGCTCCACCCACACGCTAGCATTTTTCCGTTCTGAAGCTATCGTGAACATCTGAATGCGCGAAATGAAATCCGCATTTTAAAAAAAATAAAAACTAAACAATTAACCAAGGAATGCTGGCAATCTATTCCAAACAAAATTTATGAAACCAAACCAAGGTAAGGAACAAGGCAGAGTGGAATTTAAAATAGTATTAAGGCGGCAAGGCAAAAGTAAGCAATGATAGCCGACCTAAGACTGTAGGCTTAGGGTCGGGGAGCCGCAATAGTTTAGCAGAGAGGTATCAGCAAATCGGCTAGAGTTAGCACCTTAGAAGGCCTTACACAACAATAAAAATTAATTAGGGAGTGTTCATGCATGCCAGTGTAAAATTCGCAGTAAGCTTAAGTAGCGTTTGAAGCAATTAGCCAAACTTAGGAGTTAGAGGCTAGAGTAAGGAGAAAACTAGGTGGAGATTAGAAGTTGCGTGTATCTTTAAGTATAATGTGGGAAATAACAGCTCTGGGATAGGCTGTTATTTCCACACATACCAACCCTAGCAGGCGTGCGCCTCACATAGCAGTTTGGAGAGAGGCCAAGCTGGGTAATAGCGTAGAGGTGAACAGCCCAAAAATGTTAGATTTAGAAACTTTTAAATATAATTTAGCATCAATATAGTAAATAGAGGTCGCATAGATCGATATTTACTATATCTAACCCTAGCGGGCATGCACCTCACATAGCAGTTTGAAGAGAGGTCAAGCTGGGTAATAGTAGCGCAGAGGTGATCAGCCCAAAAATGTTAGATTTAGAAACTTTTAAATATAATATAGCATCAATATAGTAAATAGAGGTCGCATAGATCGATATTTACTATATCTAACCCTAGCGGGCATGCACCTCACATAGCAGTTTGAAGAGAGGTCAAGCTGGGTAATAGTAGCGCAGAGGTGATCAGCCCAAAAATGTTAGATTTAGAAACTTTTATCTCTCTCTTCCTCTCTCTCTCTCTCTCTCTCTCTCTCTCTCTTCTCTCTCTCTCTCTCTCTCTCTCTTCTCTCTTCTCTCTTCTATTTTCTCTTTACAACAACATAGGCAAAATTTTAATGTATGTATATAGGTGTCTGTGTGAGACTCATACCAAATGTAATGCTGCTTCATGCGAATGTATATCAGGGAGGATCCTTTTCCTGCCTGTGTATGCATATACATGAAACAGCTCCTCCCAAACTAATAATCTTTTGTACTGTGTGAGACTCATATCAAATGTAATGCTGCTTTTATGGCGAATGTATATAGGGAGGATCCTTTTCCTGCTGTGTATTGCCTATACATAAAAAGCTCCTCCAAATAATAATCAATTGTTACTACTATTCTACTATGCTTCAGATTCTGTAGGAAATTTTCTCCTGCAGAATATGATTCTATGTGAATGTAATACTAGGATTACCACTGTTCTAATGCTTGTTGTTTTTGTTTTCTTTTAGGAAGGGGTCCAATTAACTTGTAAAAAAATCGAACATTTCTCAATCAACCTTAAAGAAGCGGTCCTAAGCACCCAGCTTCAGATAGTGACCCCGAAGAGTGAAGATTAGATTCCCAGGCGGGAATCAGACCACCCACAACAGGGCCAGGAAAAACTATTACAAACGAACCCAATCACTTTTGTACCGTTTGTAGGTATTGTTTTTTTAACGGGTAGATTTACCCACTCATTGTGTTTGTGCCTTTTTCTATCTCCTTCACAGCCTTCACGAGTTCAGCTGCAGCCATCAAGAGCCAGCTCCGTCAGCAGAGTATCAAACTAACGCTGTTGGACCCCTACCTTGGTACAGTTCTGTATTTCATACAGAACATATAATTTGTGCTACATTCTGGTATTATTATTTTTTTTATTGTTCCTATCAATTTTATTATTATTATTATTATTATTCTAATTTTTATCAATTTTATTATTATTATTATTATTATTATTATTATTTATTATTATTTTATTATTATTATTATTATTATTATTATTATTATTATTATTATTATTATTATTATTATTATTATTATCACCCCTCGTCGTGGGATTCCTCACACGGTATAGCCACGCTCTTGTGTGAGGAGGAAACTTTGTACACCACAAAAAAAAAAAAAAAAAAAAAAAAAAAAATTTCAATTGTTTTTTATATATATATATATATATATATATATATATATATTATATATTATATATATATCATATATATTATAAATATATATATATATTTATATATAATATATCTTATATATTACCTAGTATATATATATATAGAATATATATATAATATTTATAATATTTTTATATATATATATATATATATATATATATATATATATATATATATATATATATATATATTATATTATATATTATATATAATATATATATATATATATATTTATATATATAAATTAATATATATTATATTATATATATATATAATATATATATATACTTATATATATATAATAAAGTATTTTGGCAATTTCATATCGCAACAGCCTCATTTTAATCCATGGTCTAGCTCCTAAGGTTGTAATTCTTTGATTTTTCCACCCTCGGTCTGTTATTAGTGCCTCCGCTCGCTCCACATCTTATTTCTTTTTTTTTTTTTTTTTTTCCTTTCCTTCGCTCTGCCAACTTCTACGTCTTTCGTCATGTCTACTCCCTCGCGAGCATTCCATTTGCAACCTTTCTTCGTAAACAATCCCGAGCTTTGGTTTGACCTGGCCGAGTCAGCGCTCCTGACCATCGAAGACGAGAAGGAGAGATATTCGAGAGTTGTGAATGCTCTACCAGAATCTTGCCTCCTCAAAATCAGGGATGGCCTGGCAACAACTAGAAACTCTACAACCCCTTACAACACGCTCAAAACCCTTATTATCGACCGCTTGGCTCCCACCAGAGAGGAACAATTGGAAACTCTGCTTGGAGGCATCTCACTGGGCGACCAGAAACCCTCGGAATTGATGGTAGGGATGCTGGGTTTGCTGGGCGGCACTCCATCTACACGGGAAGAGAAAATAATTCGCACCCTCTTCCTCCAGAAGATGCCTGCTCGACATCACAGCGTACTGCAATCAATAAACCCGACGTTGTCCCTCACTGAGTTTGCCGCTACAGCAGACAGAATTTTGCGCCCCCCGATGGAGCCTTTGGTCCACACCTCTTACGCCGTTTCCTCTCTTTCTCCTACCTCTTCAACTCTCGCACCTCCTCAACCATCTACAACTCACGCCCAACACATTCCCCAGTACTCTACCAACACCTCCGCCACCCTTCCTCCTCCTCTTGTTCCTCAACCGCCTTCTGCCTCCTATCCAGCTCAACCTCCTTATTCTCACCCACCCCAACCTTCCTACTCTCACGCTTTCGCAGTACAACCTCCTCCTTCGGCAGCTCTGGATACCCGGGTTTCGGTTCTCGAAACTGGCATGGCCGATATAAAAACGGCCCTTCTCTCCCTTACAGCGGCAATTAATAATAACACTTTTCGCTCTCGTGATCCCACTCCTTCCAACTTTCGTCCTTCTCGCGGTCCTCGTTCACCTTCTGCTTCTTCCTCACGCCAGCGCCAGTATCCTCATGGGTACTGTTATTATCACCATACTTTCGGCATGGATGCCAAGAAATGCGATCCTTCCTGCCCTCTCTATCAGGGAAACTCAGCAGCCAACCCGTCGTAGGGGCGACGGGAGATGCTGGTGCTTTTTCTTCTTCCCCTCCTACTACACAGGATGTTCTTCGTATCTACGATCAGTCCACTAAACTTGCCTTCTTGATCGATTCCGGCGCTAGCCTTTCGATTTTACCACACAACCCTTCTCAAGACTCGGCTATCCCTCTTTCAGGCCGTCAACTCTTCGCTGCTAATGGCTCTTCCATTCCGGTATATGGAGAGCGTTTATGTACGTTGGATCTGTCTCTCCGCCGCCAGTTTCCGTGGGTTTTTCTCGTCGCTGAAGTGACACAGCCCATCCTCGGCGCTGACTTTTTGTCCCATTTCAATCTTATGGTAGACCTTCGTAATAGGCGTCTAGTTGACGGTGATACTTCTCTTTACTCTCACGGTTCCCTAGGTTCTTCAGAGCTAAGGGGCATTTCCGCTATCGCTCCGCCATCTTCGGTAGTGTCTCCCTTCCTTTCTATCCTGCAGGAGGACTTTCCTTCTTTATTGCATCCTTGCTCTTCAGACACCCCTCTTAAGCATTCTGTGGAACATCATATAGAGACCACTGGCCCACCCACCTTTGCTCGAGCTCGCCGTCTTCCTCCTGATAAACTCAAAGCCGCCAAGGCCGAGTTTGATCACATGTTGCAACTTGGCATTGTGCGCCCTTCCAAAAGTTGTTGGTCTTCTCCGCTACACATGGTCCCTAAGGGCACCACGGGTGACTGGAGACCCTGTGGGGATTTTAGGGCTTTGAATTCTGCCACAACACCGGATAGGTACCCTGTGCCGCATATACAAAGTTTCACTTCCCACCTGTCTGGCAACACCATTTTTTCTTCTTTGGACTTAATTCGAGCCTACCATCAGATACCCGTGGCTCCGGAGGACGTTCCCAAGACAGCTGTAATCACCCCCTTTGGCCTCTTTGAGTATACAAGAATGCCATTCGGTTTGAAAAATGCAGCCCAGTCCTTCCAGAGGTTCATCGATTCTATCCTCCGTGGCCTCCCTTTTGCTTGGGCATATTTAGATGATCTGTTAGTAGCTTCCTCCTCTCCTGAAGAGCACGCGGTTCACCTACGTGCCGTCTTTGGTAGGTTGGATGATGCGGGAATTCGTCTCAATCCTACCAAGTGCGTATTCGGTGCGTCTTCTCTTACGTTCCTTGGTCACACAGTCTCGGCTGAGGGTATTTGCCCTCTTGTAGACCGTGTCGCTGCTATCCGCGCCTTCCCACTTCCCCAAAATCAAAAGCAGCTTCGTCAATATCTGGGAATGATCAACTTCTACCATAGATTTCTGAAATCAGCGGCAGCCCTCCTGGGCCCGCTTACAGCACTCATTCGTCCTAAGCAGCGAGGCAGCACCACTAAAGTTGACTGGTCTCCGGCTGCAGAGTCTGCTTTTGAGGCTTCCAAAGAAGCCCTCGCCTCCGCCACTCTTTTAGTTCATCCCCACGATACCGCACCAGCGAGAGTGCAGGTAGATGCCTCCGATTTTGCTGTTGGTGCGGTGCTTCAGCAGTTCCAAAAGGGCGAATGGTGCCCACTTGCCTTCTTTTCACGCAAGCTGCAACCCGCCGAAACAAGGTATAGTGCTTTTGGACGGGAATTGCTTGCTATGTACCTTGCTGTTCGCCATTTTCGGTACTTTTTGGAAGGACGGGAGTTCCACATCCTGACCGACCACAAAGCGATCACTTTCGCAATGGCTTCACGGCATGAACGTCACTCCCCCCGTGAAGCTCGTCATCTTGAATTCGTTTCCCAGTTTACGACAGACATACGTCACATCTCCGGAGTGGATAATTTCACCGCGGATGCTCTTTCTCGGATTGAAATTAATGCTCTTCCCATTCCTGACATTGATTACGCAGCCATGGCCACGTGCCAGGAGCAAGACAATATCGATCTTCAGCAGGACTCTTCTCTACAGCTGCAGTGGCTCAATCTTCCGGGCATAGAGAAGAGACTCTTGTGTGACACTTCAACAGGCCACCCTCGCCCTTTCGTTCCAAATTCTCTGCGAAAGGCAGTCTTCTGCAATCTCCATTCGCTTTCACACCCTGGCGTCGAGGCTTCACGCAAACTGGTAACAGCTCGTTTTGTGTGGCCTAAAGTTAACGCCGATGTAGCGAATTGGGTCCGCGCCTGCATGGCTTGTCAACGCTCTAAGGTGCAAAGACACACTAAAGCTCCCTTGGGCTCCTTCTTGCCCCCTGGTCAACGTTTTGAAAGAGTTCACATCGACATTGTTGGACCTCTTCCACCTTCTCATGGCATGCGATATATCCTCACCTGTATCGATCGGTTCACTCGTTGGACTGAAGCTATCCCTCTCTCTGTGGCCACTGCCGAATCTATAGCTAAAGCCTTCTTGTTTCATTGGATCTCTCGGTTCGGAATTCCTCTCTCGGTCACGACGGATCGAGGTCGCGTTTTCGAATCCTTCCTCTGGAAAGATTTGATGCGCTTGCTGGGTTCTGAGAAGATCCATACCACCAGCTTCCATCCTATCTCGAACGGGATTTGTGAGAGGTTCCACCGTCAGCTTAAAGCCTCTCTCATGGCACATCCACAACCTGAACACTGGACTGAGGCTCTTCCTTTGGTTATGCTGGGTATACGCACGGCCGTTAAGGAGGATCTTCAGTGTTCAGCTGCAGAACTTGTTTATGGCTCTACACTTCGCCTGCCTGGTGAGTTCTTTTCTCAATCTTTCCCGCTTGCTACTGCAGACCCCACCCTGTATCTCACTCGCTTGAAACGCTGCGCCCTCTCATGGAGACCTACTCCGACCCGCCAGCAAAAGGTGCACTCTTACATTCCGAAAGATCTCTCTTCCTGTACCCATGTTCTAGTCGTACGACGGGCCCTTCCCGGTTTTACTTCGGAAGGAGAAGTTCTTCAAAGTACAGCTTCCTACTCGTACCGACGTTATATCGATCGATCGTCTCAAACCTGCCTATTTTGAGGCGAACCCTCCGGACGTCCAGGCATCGGACTTGTTCCCTAAACCCATCCCGATTCCTCTGGATGCCCCACCTTCTTACCCTGTGCCAGATTCTCCACCTCCTTCATCTCCTCCCGACTCTTCACCTCCTTCAACTCCTACGGATTCACCACCTTCACCACTTCTCCCTCTTGACCCCGATCTACTTCCTTTCCCTCCTCCTCCTCTTCCTCTGCCGTCTCCTTCCACTTCTCCACCTCCTGCCTTGCCTTCCACAGGCAGCTCTCCTGCTGTTCCACTTCCTTCTCGCATCCCTCGTCCTCTTACTCGTTCTCTTTCTCGCGCTCTCGCCCACACTCCTACGTCTCCAATACAACCTCCCCGCTCTTGTCTGCGCCCAGTTTTGCAACCCACTTCGTCCGGAAATGTATCGAGCAGAGGCCGCAAGTTGCGGAGGCCGTTTCGCTTCCGCGATTGAAGCAACTGCGACCTCAGCTCTGCAGGGGGGTATATAGCGTGGATCCACTCTAGGTATATAACATATCATGCCAGAAATAAAAATTAAGAGATTACGCCCTAAAAGCTCCAACTAAGGCAGATCGGATCATTCACCGAAATAGGCTCCACCCACACGCTAGCATTTTTCCGTTCTGAAGCTATCGTGAACATCTGAATGCGCGAAATGAAATCCGCATTTTAAAAAAAATAAAAACTAAACAATTAACCAAGGAATGCTGGCAATCTATACAAAACAAAATTTATGAAACCAAACCAAGGTAAGGAACAAGGCAGAGTGGAATTTAAAATAGTATTAAGGCGGCAAGGCAAAAGTAAGCAATGATAGCCGACCTAAGACTGTAGGCTTAGGGTCGGGGAGCCGCAATAGTTTAGCAGAGAGGTATCAGCAAATCGGCTAGAGTTAGCACCTTAGAAGGCCTTACACAACAATAAAAATTAATTAGGGAGTGTTCATGCATGCCAGTGTAAAATTCGCAGTAAGCTTAAGTAGCGTTTGAAGCAATTAGCCAAACTTAGGAGTTAGAGGCTAGAGTAAGGAGAAAACTAGGTGGAGATTAGAAGTTGCATGTATCTTTAAGTATGTGGGAAATAACAGCTCTGGGATAGGCCGTTATTTCCGCACATATCTAACCCTAGCGGGCAGGCGCCTCACATAGCAGCTTGGAGAGCGGCCAAGCTGGGTAATAGTAGCGCAGAGGTGAACAGCCCAAAAATGTTAGATTTAGAAACTTTTAAATATAATTTAGCATCAATATAGTAAATAGAGGTCGCATAGATCGATATTTACTATATCTAACCCTAGCGGGCATGCACCTCACATAGCAGTTTGAAGAGAGGCCAAGCTGGGTAATAGTAGCGCAGAGGTGATCAGCCCAAAAATGTTAGATTTAGAAACTTTTAAATATAATATAGCATCAATATAGTAAATAGAGGTCGCATAGATCGGTATTTACTATATCTAACCCTAGCGGACATGCACCTCACATAGCAGTTTGAAGAGAGGCCAAGCTGGGTAATAGTAGCGCAGAGGTGAACAGCCCAAAAATGTTTCTCTCTCTCTCTCTCGTCAAAGAAGTTACAACAACATAGGCAAAATTTTAATGTATGTATATAGGTGTCTGTGTGAGACTCATACCAAATGTAATGCTGCTTTATGCGAATGTATATCAGGGAGGATCCTTTTCCTGCCTGTGTATGCATATACATAAAACAGCTCCTCCCAAACTAATAATCTTTTGTACTGTGTGAGACTCATATCAAATGTAATGCTGCTTTATGCGAATGTATATCGGGGAGGATCCTTTTCCTGCCTGTGTATGCATATACATAAAACAGCTCCTCCCAAACTAATAATCATTTGTACTACTATTCTACATAGGCTTCAGATTCTGTAGGAATTCTTCCTGCAGAATATGATTCATATGTGAAATAGTAATAACTAGGATTACCCTGTTCTAATGCCTTGTTGTTTTTGTTTCTTTTAGGACAGGGGTCCAACCCTAACTTGTGAACTAGCTGTAAGGAAATAAAATTTGTAAAGAATCAAACAATTCTCAATCAACCTTAAAGAAGCGGCTAAGCACCCTTCAATATATATATATATATATATATATATATATATATATATATATATATATATATATATATATATATATATATATATATATATATATATATATATATATATATATATATATATATATATATATATATATATATATATATATATATATATATATATATATATTTTTTACTTTTTATAAAAAATATATTTTTTTATTTTAAAATGATATATTACTTCATATATATATATATATATATATATATATATACATATATATATATATATATATATATATATATATATATTTTAAATATAATATTCTCTCATAATAATATTTTCGTACCCTTATGTTATTTTATTTATTTAACTTCCCAATAAATTTCACAAATAGATTGCTATATTTTTGCAAGTAAAGATTTGGTTATATTTCGGATATTTACTATATCAGTAAGACAGTATCTAATAAGACTATAAGATTAGCTGACAAGTGACAAGAATATCATTATCCTTTATTTTTATGTAAATTATGTTATACTTATGTGCCCCCCCGAATCTCTGTAAAGCCCCCCCGGAGAAAATTGTCTGAAAGAAACACTGTCTATAAATCAAATATAGGGTTTGTAACCTACTTGGTTTCGTAGATACAAAATATTTAGTAAAAAACACATACAGACAGCCAGACGGAAAACTAAGCACATTACGTCATACCTTTATAGGAACTTTTATCTTTATTTTTGCATTTCTTATCAGTTACCAAAAATTTTTACCATAATTTTGAATCACTTTATATATATATATATATATATATATATATATATATATATATATATATATATATATATATATATATATATATATATATATATATATATATATATATATATATATATATATATATATAGTTCTTTAGATGCCTTAATACCCCAACGATATTAACCAATCTCTTAGGAATAAACCTATGTTCTTGTTGAACACTGAACTTACCTTCCTTCATACTTATATAAAGTATGAATAAAATCTAAAGTAATTTTGATAATTTAGCAACCCTTTTTATTCTTTTAGACCACTAATAATTTTGAAATTTGGCAAATCATCTCTTTATTAATTGAGGGCTTTCCATTCAGTTTATTTACGAAAAATTTAGTGAGATAATTTACTTAGTATTTAGTAGTAGTATTTTGTGGTTATGACGATAGATTCATTCTCGCAAGCAAGTGAGCAGATATTTGAATCCCGTATAATATTAAAACTATTATATACTTCCACACATATATCTCTTCTATTTTGGTTTTATTTTGATATAAAAACTTTTATATACTTTTATATATCTTCTATTTTTAGTTTTAGTGGAATTTGTATTTTTGTCACTATTGGATATAATTATCCAGAATTCACTAGGCGCTAAAAATAAAGCATTACTGTTTCTATAACGGTCCTAACTGGTGCGCTTGTAAAATTCAAATTAATAATCAAAATGTTATGGGTATGGAGGTAAATTTATTTTCAATTCCCCACTTTTCAATCATCTCTATTCTCTTTGCTTTCAACCAAATCAATTTACCTACTAAGTTTAAGTGCTAAATAACTAAAGCCTCAGGCTGAGTTATCTATGTTTACAAGAACTATCAAAGAGCAACAAATCTAAAACAACAAACTCAAGGTAAGACCATATAGATACACAATTATTTATTTATATATATATATATATATATATATATATATATATATATATATATATATATATATATATATATATATATATATATATATATATATATATATATATATATATATATATATTTTAGTCATTATATGTTTCAAAGATTTTTGTTCATTAATTTTATTCTGCTTTAGATTAAATTTTCGTCAATTGTATATCTAATAATCTGAATTTAACGAATGTTTATTTTTGTTTGGCTCAGCGAGCAATATTGAATACATTTAGCCATCTCCGAAGCTTATAGCAGTTTCGATATTTTGTGTATTATTAGTACAAAATCAATTTAAATTTAAGGTTTATTTGAACATATGAAAATATTAGATACGGTAGAAGCCACATGGGCCTATCGAGACTAGCCTATTGGTGTTTTTGTCCTAAGTTTAGTTAGTCCTAGTGTATTTAATTCAAAATTTGGTATGAGAGTTAGGGAAGCAATGCATCATTGCCTAACCATTCCCTTTCAGTGTTTTCCTCAAAAAATTCAAGCTCAAACTTAGGCCTTGTAGGCCTAGATCATTTTCAACCTCAAAATTTAAATTTTTTTTATGGTCTTCTAGACCTTTTCAAAATTCACCTCAAATAATTTGACCTGGTGGTAGGACATCTTTCATTTTTTCCTCAAAAAATTCAATTTCAAAGTTAGGCCTTGTAGGCCTAGATCAATTTCAACTTTAAATTTTTTATCTTCTAGACCTTTTCAAAATTCAAATCAAATAATTTGGCCTGGTGGTAGGCCATCTTTCATTTTTTCCTCTTTCTTCAAGGTTTCATTTGTCCTTGGGTCATTCTAGCCTTAATTTCAGCGAAAATGAATGACCCAGAGATACAAGCTCTTCTTGATAAAGTTAATAAAAAATCTAAGCCTATAGTTCAAGCCATTTCTTCCCTCAAGGCACAAGTAGATATTTATCTTAGTCAGATAGAGAGTAGGCCTACATACACTTTTAAAGAAAAAGATGCAGTTTATGTAAAGGATCTAGTGGAGGAAGTAGAGCCTTTGTTAAAGGAAATTATATAAAAGGATACAAATATTTAAAAATATTTAATGATAATGAAGTTGACTCCCTCGTTCCTGAGTTTCATAATGAGGAGTTGTGTAGTCAGATTCAGTACCAATGCTCAATTAAATCAAAATTAAGTGAATTAAAATCTAAAGGGGATCAAAATGCAACCCCTCAAAAAAATACTTGCTCTCATTTGAGTGAATCTGTTCTTAGAGCTATAGATTGTGGTTTCTTTGAGGGCAATGAAACTGATAAGTTTGCTTATAAAACCTTCATTTCAAAATTTAAGAGTTCCTTAGATTTACAGAAAAATTTAAATGAATCCATTAAACTTCACTGCTTAAAAAATAAATTAAAGGGATATGCATACTCTCTGATTCAGAATCTTTCTATTAGTGATAATAATTATAATAAGGCTCTTGAACTTTTAGACAAAGAGTTTTTAGACGAAAAATTCATCATTGATGAAATTATTAAAAAAATAATAAACTTAAAACCAGTATTTGACCCAACGTATAATGCGACAAGGGTTTACTTAAATGATATCAGGACATTAATATATGAACTTGAGAGTTATAACCTCAAATATCTTGAGGAGGCTACAGGATTAGTAGTACTTAGCCACATAGTTTTATCAAAATTACCTAATGTGGTAGTAAAGGAAATTACTCGCAAGTTGAATACCAATTACCCCGATTTAAATCAGATATTCGACAGCTATAATGAAGTTATAAAAATATTGTTAAAACTTCAAATCATAATAAAGGTCAAAATTTCAATCAAGTCCCTCCCCATAATACTTATTCAAAATTTAAAAATATAAATACTTCGGATAAACCTAATTTTAAATTTAAAAATAATGAAAATCAAAGGACGAATGAGTCCTTAAAATCTAATAATAGGCCTGATTCCAATTCTGCTTTACAGAATTTCAAAATTCATACTAATGAAGTTGGTGGAAATGAAGCTTCTCATAGTATTGATTCTTCCACTTCTAAAATCAAAAGTTATTCAAAATCATGTAAGTTTTGTTCATCCCAAGGTCATGTGATGACCAATTGCAATGTTTATCAAACGTATGATTTAAGAATTAAAAGATGTAATGAAATAAACCTATGCAGTAAATGTTCACGCTCTAAACATGAGATGAGGAGCAACTTTCTTTTAGTTGCCAAGTCATATTACAGCTCTTTGTAAGCAAAGGAAAAGTTCCACCCTCACAAATGTATGTCTTAGCTTTAGCCAAAGCACCAACAATTTATATTTGTTACCATCAATTACTATAAGGATTGGTAGAGGTAAAGTTTCGGCTTCAGTTCGATGCCTAGTCGACTGTGGCTCACAGAGGTCCTACCTTTCTAAAAGAGTGCTTGACAAACTCAATATATCTGTAGAGAATCATCAAAGCACTCAATACGATATAAAAACCTATTTAGGTGTTACCACCCGCAGTTTGAAAGAGACTGTTCTTGATGTATATATGGACCAGTTTTGTTTCACCCTTCCTCTCTTGATTGATGAGGATCTTCAATTAAGTTATGAGATTAAGTTCGTAGATCAGGCTCTAATTAATTTAAGAAATAAATCTTACAAATTGGCTGATTCTGGCTATAAAGAGTCTAATAACTCATTTTTTGATTTGGATGCCCTAATAGGCATTGATTTAATAGAGTATTTCCCTCAACTAGAATTGATTAAATGTATGAGTGGATCTGCTTTTAAGTTAAGAGATGGTTCTATTATTCCATTTGGAAATATTACTAATTTTATATACAATAATCAAATAAGAGTTTCAAATCCACCGTCAATTGTTCAAAATCAAAATCATAATCATATTCAAAATCATAATCAAAATCAAAATCTAAATCAAAATCAATTGCAGGTTAACCATACTTTGGTTAATGCAGTCTTAAATCCGATACATTCTTATTTTAATCCTTTAAGTCATATCCTAACTAATTCAGAGGTAGAGCAAGGATTAGAAAACATGTTCAAATTAGACACCCTGCCAAATCTCTACCAATCCTTTCAAACTCTCTTCCGATTAGCCACACAAAAACAAATCATCCACATATAATAAATAGGTAGGGAACCCTCCACTCTCTTCCATTCTCCATCATTCTAACACCATCCCCTGCCACCCCCACCTCTAATTCTTTCATACCCCATCCATATACAATTGAATAACCAAGGAGCATGAGCGCATCCCTGCCTCACTCTGCTATTAATATTAAACTAATTCATTTTTGACTCCATTTATTCTACACACGCTTCAATATCGTCATACATTCTTTTTGATTCCATTTAGAAGCTTACCACCAACACCATATATCATTAACATGTGCCATAGAGCTTCTTAATCCTATCATACGGCTGTTGCAAATCCATAAAACCTAAATACAATTTATATTCTTCTCCTCCCTTTTTCAATCATTTGTTTTAATGTAAAGATTTGATCCACATCCTCTACCACTTCTAAACGCACCTTGTTCTTCACCAATCAGTCCTTCAGTCACTCGACGCACTCTTTCGACCAAAATAACAGCATATATCTTCCTTACAACACTCAATAAACTAATTCCCTATAATTCCTACAGTTTCCTTATCTCCCTTACCCTTATATAAGGGTACTATTATTGTTCTCCTCCAATCCCTTGGAACTATACCCTCCATAAACGTTTTGTTGTCAACTTCCAAATCCAATCAATCACCAACTCGCCTCCGTTCTTGATCGTTTCACCAGTAATTTTATCTATATCTGCAGATTTACCATTCTTCAACTTTCTCACTCTCTACCCATTACCTCCTTACTAATGACCTCATCCACAAAATACCTATTCCTACTTGCACCATCAAACCCACACACATTCCCTATCACCTCTTCATTACTGCCAATGTTATGCAGATTTTCGAAGTGTTCCCTCCACACTCCCTCACATCCATTTCATCAGTTACGAAAGCACCATCCCTATTCATTATTCTAAGCAGATTCCCCTTATTCTCATTCTTAACCTTTCGCGCTTCCTTCTAGAAGAGCTTACTATTCCCTTGTATGTCCCCATTCATCCTCCTTTCAAACTGTTAATTTACCTCTTTTTTTCCTGCTAGGTATGCATCTTTTAGTATTCTTTTTTCCTCCTTATATAATTCCAAACATCTTTCTTTTGAAACTTCATTATTGGCTTTTAGTATATTCAACCACGCTTCTTTTTTACTTTTAACCACTTGCATCACCTCTTCAATCCACCACTCACTGCTAACATTCTTACTTCCTACTTTGGCACATCCACATACTTCCTTTGCACTGCTAACAACCACTTCCTTCATTTGCTTCCAGATTTGTTCAGTTTCAACTTGTTCACATTCAACTGATTTACTTATGAGT
>JABUQX010103428.1:0-16862 GCA_015478945.1 Trachelipus rathkii
GACACGGTATCTTCTTCACCGTAAACGAGAAACACTTCTACAGCAGTAGAATAAAAAAAGTTCTTTCGATTCTCAGATACTGATGTACCGGGTGGAGAGTCACATTCGCGTAAAACCACGCTTGTCCGAATGATAAAAAATATAATATTTCAACTCCCTTTTATACGCAAAAAATTGAACTAAAGTTTTGAGGCGAGCGGATTATATTTAAAGGCGTTAGCTAATAAAAAATTATTAATTTTATTATTTTTATCAAATGAATACGCTTATAATTATTATTATTATATATTCCTATTAATTTTAAACATGCCAAAAAACGTTTCCGGTTTGTGTCGATTTGTGTAATGATGTGGAGCACCATATTTTTGTCAATGCGATACTTTTATTATTATTATTGGTCACATTTTGATTTCCTATATCAGATTAAATATTGTCCTGTTTCACCATCACAAATGTCGGGCAGTTCTTCCGCCGGGAAAACCACGGGCGAACGTAGCGAGCGCAGCGAGCGAAGTGAGCCCACCGGCATGGTGTTCTGCCCTGTTTCATCTTGGCGAACGTAGCGAGCGTAGCGAGCGGAGTGAGGCCTTGCCGCCAATTATCCTGTTTCACCATCACAAATGTCGGGCAGTTCTTCCGCCGGGAAAACCACGGGCGAACGTAGCGAGCGCAGCGAGCGAAGGGAGCCCACCGGCATGGTGTTCTGCCCTGTTTCATATTGGCGAACGTAGCGAGCGTAGCGAGCGGAGTGAGCCTTGCCGCCAATGCGCGAGCGTAGCGAGTGGAGTAAGCCTTGCCGCAAATGCGGTTTCACCATCACAAATGTCGGGCAGTTCTTCCGCTGGGAAAACCACGGGCGAACGATAGCGAGCGCAGCGAGCGAAGGGAGCCCACCGGCATGGTGGTCTGCCCTGTTTCATCTTGGCGAACGTAGCGAGCGTAGCGAGCGGAGTGAGCCTTGCCGCCAATGCGCGAGCGTAGCGAGCGGAGTAAGCCTTGATGACTTTCAAAAATACGAAAGATTTATTTCCACTAAACAAAATCAACCTAATTGCAATTTTATTCAGTGTCGTTACATTCTGTCCCGACAACAGACGGTTTTCTTTATCAAAGTAGGCGATATTGCAAACATTAAAAAAGGATAAAAGAAACACAACTTCTTTTAAAACACTTTATTATTTTTATCATCATCATGATTATTATAATCATTATTATTATTATTATTATTATTATTATTATTATTATTATTATTATTATTATTATTATTATTATTATTATTATTATTATTATTATTTATTATTTATAATATTATCATTATTACATTATTATTATATTATTAGTATTATTATTATTATTATTATTATTATTATTATTATTATTATTATTATTATTATTATTATTATTATTATTAGTGGTAGTAGTAGTAAACTTAATATTATTAAATTTAAATAATTACATTTCAATATTATAATATTAAATCAAAACATTAAATTTTTTAATATTCTTTTTTAAATATTTAGGATAAGATAAGGTTTGTTCTACAACGAGGGGCTACAAATAGGCTTGAATTTTTGATATGTCCTCAAAAGTATTTTTAAAAGCGAGGTAAACGACTTCCCAGAAGTTGAAAGAAAATATAGCGCTTATAATTTACAACGCACCAACCTAAATTTAGCGGCTACGCCTCCTCGCTCGAGCAGTTGAAAAAATTTCTTCCCGATAGGTGACTTCTTCTTCTTCTTCTTCTTCTTCTTCTTCTTCTTCTTCTTCTTCTTCTTCTTCTTCTTCTTCTTCTTGCTGCGGGTTTCGCTCGCCCCGCCTTACGAAGATGCTCAATTCCTCTTTTCTCGAAGACTACGAAGCTGTTACATCTCCAAAAATGTACGATAAAAGATTATCGTATTTCGAATATCCTTCTTTCGGCTTCGTTAGACCTTCGACTTAGCACTTAGACCTTCGACTTAGCACTTAGACCTTCGACTTATACTTAGACCTTCGACTTAGCTCTTAGACCTTCGACTTAGCACTTAGACCTTCGACTTAGCACTTAGACCTTCGACTGCTTGGAGCCTTCGGCTGCTTACCCAGACCTTCGACTTACTTAGACCTTCGACTTAGCACTTAGACCTTCGACTTATACTTAGACCTTCGACTTAGCACTTAGACCTTCGACTTATACTTAGACCTTCGACTTATACTTAGACCTTCGACTTAGCACTTAGACCTTCGACTTAGCACTTAGACCTTCGACTTAGCACTTAGACCTTCGACTTAGCACTTAGACCTTCGACTTAGCACTTAGACCTTCGACTTATACTTAGACCTTCGACTTAGCTCTTAGACCTTCGACTTAGCACTTAGACCTTCGACTTAGCACTTAGACCTTCGACTTAGCACTTAGACCTTCGACTTATATCAGTTCCGTTCGAAACGTCACTATATCGGGTTCAACGATGGTTTATACCCTAAAAAGCGTCACCCGATCACGTTAGGTCGTTTTTCGGTTCCCTTCGAAACGTCACTTTAATATAGCGAGCCCCCTTAAAAGGGAAAAGTCGCTGAACGCTTTCAAATACAAAATCCGGAAGCTAAAACTATCTCAAACCGATTATGACGTCATATAATGACGCCTCATCATGTACTAATATAATTCTCAGTTCTTTTCTACAAATGAATAAAAAAATAATTTGGACTTAAAAAATTTTGTGTATTATTTTCTTTGAGAAATTTTAGATTTTAGCACTTAGACCTTCGACTTATACTTAGACTTTCGACTTAGCTCCGGACGCGTGGTGGCAGGCGTGATGACGCCAGTATGAGGCAGGAGCATACACTGGGTGTGAGCGTGAGCAGGATTTAGTAGCATGGAGTCGAAGCATTGGGTTGAGCATTGGTCAAGCGTGGGGTTGTTTGTGGTTGAGCGTGGAGTTGAGGCGTGGGTTGAAGTAGGGTTGGAGCTTCACATTGCTAGGTGGCAGTAGTTGAGGCGCATGGTTGGCATGGAGTTGAGGCGTGGGTTGAGCTGGAGTTGAACTGTTGAGTTGACGTGGAGTTGAGCATTAGATTAGGCATTGGGTCAGGCGTGGGTCGGTGAGTTGATGTTCCGTTCGGAAGAATATAGTATGTTTTGAGTTCGTTTGTTCGTCTGACCGTTCGTTCGTTTGTTTGTTGAACTAATATAAGTCGAAGGTCTAAGTGCAAATTCCGAAAAATAATTTCGACTAAAACTTTTTGGGAAATTATTTTCTCTGTGATTTTTTAGATTTTCACACTTAGACCTTTGACTTATATCAGTTCCCGTTGAGACGTCACTATATGGGGTTGAAGTGATAGTTTATACCTTAAAAGGTGTTGCGCGATCAAGTTAGATCGTTTTTCGGTTCCCTTCGAAACGTCACTATAGTATAGTGTCGCCTTACGGGAATCGCAAAACCGGCTCAATGCTTTCAAATACCATTTTCTTAAGCTCAGACTATCGTTAAACCGATTATGACGTCATATAGTGACGCCTGTTCGGGAACTAATATAAGGCGAAGGTCTAAGTGTAAAAATCTCACAATATTTCCCCGATAATTTCTGTTCAATTTTTTCGGAATTTGCCGCTGAACCTTCGACATATTGAGCCCGAATGGTTAGCACTTAGACCTTCGACTTAGCACTTAGACCTTCGACTTATACTTAGACCTTCGACTTATACTTAGACCTTCGACTTAGCACTTAGACCTTCGACTTATACTTAGACCTTCGACTTAGCACTTAGACCTTCGACTTAGCACTTAGACCTTCGACTTAGCACTTAGACCTTCGACTTAGCACTTAGACCTTCGACTTAGCACTTAGACCTTCGACTTAGCACTTAGACCTTCGACTTAGCACTTAGACCTTCGACTTAGCACTTAGACCTTCGACTTAGCACTTAGACCTTCGACTTAACACTTAGACCTTCGACTTAGCACTTAGACCTTCGACTTAGCACTTAGACCTTCGACTTAGCACTTAGACCTTCGACTTATACTTAGACCTTCGACTTATATCAGTTCCCTTCGAAACGTCACTATATCGGGTTCAACGATGGTTTATACATGGTTTATACCCTAAAAAGCGTCACCCGATCACGTTAGGTCGTTTTTCGGTTCCCTTCGAAACGTCACTATAATATAGTGTTGCCTTACGGGAATCGAAGAAGTCGCTGAACGCTTTCAAATACCAATTACCTAAGCTAAAACTATCTTCAATCCGATTATGACGTCATATAGTGACGCCTGATCGGGAACTGATATAAGTCGAAGGTCTAAGTGCAAATTCCGAAAAATAATTTGGACTTAAAAAATTTTGTGTATTATTTTCTTTGAGAAATTTTAGATTTTAGCACTTAGACCTTCGACTTATACTTAGACTTTCGACTTAGCTCTTAGACCTTCGACTTATACTTAGACCTTCGACTTAGCACTTAGACATTCGACTTAGCACTTAGACCTTCGACTTAGCACTTAGACCTTCGACTTATACTTAGACCTTCGACTTAGCACTTAGACCTTCGACTTATACTTAGACCTTCGACTTAGCTCTTAGACCTTCGACTTATACTTAGACCTTCGACTTAGCACTTATTTATACTCTTTTTAATTATCTACCAATAAAACCCGTTTGCTATGGAAAATTACTTTTGATGGCTACCTATATTAAAGAAATAATAATTTAGTTATCTCTAAACCCGTTTTCTATGAATAATTAATTTTGATGGGTAATTAAAATAACAAATATAAAAAAATATTTATTTATATAGTTTTTAAAAGCATCGTCTTTAAAGCAGAAATTCGTTAGTTCTTTTAGTTTGTGTTTAAAAAAGCAATAAATACGGTTACAAATAAAAACTATCGTCGATAACAAATTTTATTACTATTATATTCTTATTCTATATGGATTATAAAATATGTGGTGGCGTATATGAGAATATATTATATCTCCAACAGCTTCAAAAAGTTTCGCTATGAAATCATGATTATCAATAGAGGGATGAATCAAATGAAATGTTCTGGGTTCTGGATCTCGAAATTTTTCTAGCAACTTAAAAAAAGAGCGCGGATTACGAAAATAAATATCATCTCGTAACCATAGCTTACTCTCGAAGAATTTCTGTTCTCTTTCGACGCTGTGGTTATCGTCATCAATTGACTCAAAATGAGCTGGCAAGTCGCACATATTGGTAAAATCATACTGTTTTATATTCCAACGAATGACTGGATTTCCGTCAACATTGGTCAAAGTGACTATAATTTTCTCGAATAATTGGTTGATATTTCTTTTGTGTTCAGGAATGGGGCAATAATCGTGAAACACCTCTAATGAATCTTCTTCTACTAAGTATTTATCAAAATTAAATTCCACCCCTCTTTCGAAAGAGCGAGTGTTATTCAAAAGATTATAAATTTTGCAAGGAAAAATAGACGTGCGACCGAAAAATACAACGACCTTTTCTAGATTCGGAGAGGCGCTACAAATATCACACACAAGGACGTCGTCAAAGTCGATCTTTAATTCTACCAAATTTTTAAAAACGGCTTCGTTTTCATCATCTTCTACCATTTCGCCGTAATCACAACATTTATGGAAAGACGAATCCACGCGCCCGTTCAGTTTGATTTCTAAGTAAGTTAGATTCGGAAAGGCTTCTACAATTTTATTATTCAATGAACCGCAATTTCGATATGAACA
Organism: Trachelipus rathkii; assembly: GCA_015478945.1. Lineage (NCBI taxonomy): Eukaryota > Metazoa > Arthropoda > Malacostraca > Isopoda > Trachelipodidae > Trachelipus > Trachelipus rathkii. The sequence continues at coordinate 5,716 of JABUQX010103428.1, forward strand.
AAAATTTCTGGTGATTTCGTCGTATGCCAATCTCAAGCTACGCACATTTGGAAAGCGGAATGGAGACGAGGTATCGACGCTTTCGTTTCTTTGAAGTATAGCGTTAAATTGGCAAACGTTTCGTAAATTCAATTCCAATGAACCATCGATCTTTCTAATATTCCTTCGCAATCGGTTTCTAAAAAATTTGGTATCCCAAGAATTAATTATTTTCTTTTCAATCTCTTTTCGCCACGATATATCGCAATGAATATTGCACGTTTGTTCAATGCCTGAGTAAGTCCCGCGCCTAAAGATCGACATGATCGCGTGAATCCCTTTGCACGCGAGACAAAATGGTATTTGCATTTCGTATCCTTTATGATCTTTAGTAAGAAAGTTAAAAAAATTAGTTTTTAACATTGTATATAACGAATTCAACTGTCTTAACTCCGTTTCTTCTCTTTCTTCTTCTTCTTCTTCCCCAACTAATAAGTTCAGGTGATTTTCGACTTGCGCCGCTGGAGCTTGACTGATTACCCATTTAATTATCCTTCTGTTTTCGATTTCAACGGCCAAGACTAAATTATCAAGTTTTTGACTAGTACAATCATAGCATTTACGAAATGCGTTAGCGTACATAATATAAGCATAGCTAGGAAATATTTCTTCCTCAGCCGAGAAACTTAAAATCAATTCTAACGTTTTCACACCAGTTTTTGCTGCCAATAGGCTTACACGATGGCTGCTAAAGATGGTAAGGGGATGTTTGTGGTTTAAACGAACTCCGATTTTTTGCAATTTAAATAACGATGAGATTTCCATGACTTCCTCGATGTTGTTATGATCCACAATTAGGGTAGTCAATTTCTTTAACGAGGGAATAAGAAGATCCCGCAATTTACTAGAAAAATCAATTTCTACAACTGTTCCCGACGCCTTTAAAGAATCCATATCCGATTTGCTATAGAAAGTATCGTTGGCTGACTTGCTCAAAACAAGAAGGCCTTTTAGATCAATAAAGTTGTCAAACAGGTCCTGTTCTAACACCCTTTCACCGCATTTACATATCAGTTTTATTTCTATTAGATTTGGAAATAAGATGGAAATATTTGTCACGAGTTCGTGGACTTCATCGAAGGTGAGAGGGTTAATACCAGTATTAACAATTTCTAGCTTCTCGATACGAACTAACGGTTGACGTCGTTCTTCTTTCATTAAGTCCGTTAATTTTATAAAGGTTTCATATTGGTCAAATGAAAAAATGAAAGAATTTAGGCGTTCGTATTCGGTACTCATCGTCCTAATAACTTTGGTCGTTTTAGCAGCCGCGGAAACACCATCTGCCCGACCTTCCGTGGCGACCATATATTTGGTCAACGTCAGGGCTATCGCTTCGGTCGCTCTGTAAGGAGTTTCCGTCGCGATTTTAAGAAAGTCTAGATAGATCGCCGAGGTTTTTTCTTCTTCTTCCGATTCGAATAGAGAAAAGAGCAGGTTGAAATATAACTCCTTCGTCCCGTGTTTTTCAATGAAATTATTCATAATCAAATCGCAGTTCATTGCGAATTGTTTCGAATCCGAAACGTCGTACGCGTCTTGGAAAGTCGATGTTTCGAAAATAACGTTCATAGCTAAATCTTGCAGTTTTTTTCCATTTCTTTCCATTTCGATTGATTCTTCGATATCGATCGTTAAAGCTAAGGATTAAAGTTAGGACACGGTATCTTCTTCACCGTAAACGAGAAACACTTCTACAGCAGTAGAATAAAAAAAGTTCTTTCGATTCTCAGATACTGGTGTACCGGGTGGAGACTCGCATTCGCTTAAAACCACGCTTGTCTGAATGATAAAAAATATAACATTTCAACTCCCTTTTATAGGCGAGATATAAATACAGGATGAACTAAGTATTTTGCTTTTTTATGAAAACTAAAAAAAATTAATTAATTTTTTTAACGGTCCTAAACGAATAATGATGACTTTCAAAAATACGAAAGAGGCATTTCCACTAAACAAAATCTACCTATATATGACTCGTCGCGAGGCAAAAATGAGCGAACTATCCCAATTGCGATTTTATTCAATGTCGTTACATTCTGTCCCGACAACAGACGGTTTTCTTTATCAAAGTAGGCGATATTGCAAACATTAAAAAAGGATAAAAGAAACACAACTTCTTTTAAAACACTTTAACACTTTATTATCATCATTATTATTATTATCATTATTATTATTATTATTATTATTATTATTATTATTATTATTATTATTATTATTATTATTATTATTATTATTATTATTATTAGTGGTAGTAGTAGTAAACTTAATATTATATTAAATTTAAATAATTACATTTCAATATTTATAATATTAAATCAAAACATTAAATTTTTTAATATTCTTTTTTAAATATTTAAGATAAGATAAGGTTTGTTCTACAACGAGGGGCTACAAATAGGCTTGAATTTTTGATATGTCCTCAAAAGTATTTTTAGAAGCGAGGTAAACGACTTCCCAGAAGTTGAAAGAAAATATAGCGCTTATAATTTACAGCGCACCAACCTAAATTTAGCGGCTACGCCTCCTCGCTCGAGCAGTTGAAATTTGTTCCCGATAGGCGACTTCTTCTTCTTGCAGCGGGTTTCGCTCGCCCCGCCTTACAAAGATGCTCAATTCCTCTTTTCTCGAAGACTACGAAGCTATTACATCTCCAAAAATGTACGCTAAAAGATTATCGTATTTTGAATATCCTTCTTTCGGCTTCGTGAACAACCGTTGGTATCGGCTCTATTTTTACTGCATGAAGAATGGATTTAATTTTTTTAAGTTTATCCACATCCAGACTTCAAACTATTTCTATATAGACATGGAGACTATGATGAAAATATTAATATTCTTAAATATGTCCTACGAATGCCAGCACGCGACCTCTTACGAAAGTATTTTCGAGTTACCCTTCGGCAAAAAGGGAAATAAATATAACGTCGAACATCCGAAATCCGATGAAAAAGGAGAACTATCGTCACCGAAATTGAACAGCGAAAAGGTTCGGAAAACTCCCGCCCAATTTTTGAGGCTCAGATGTGAACGTCGAATCGGCAAGGTGGGATTCGACTACGTCTCATTCGAGGCTTCTCTGTATTCCGGCGACGACGGGTTGACGACCACGCGCAAATTTCACTTAAAGGGAAGGCAAAGCATCGATGACTTCGTCAGTCTTATAACTCGAATAAGAGAATTCAAATCGGATTTCGCTAATTTTCAAGCGATTATGAAATATTCATTAAATACTCTGGCTAACTATTACTTAATCACGAGAAGATCGGACGGAGTGATCGCCGCGAGTGGCCGAAAACATATTTTGTTAACCGATGAAGACGGCGAAGAAGCATACATAATAGAGTTTTTGAGGTCGGCTGTCGAAATGAACAAATTCCGACAGTTTTTGAAAGGAAATTTAAATCAGGCATTCCTAAACCCGGACATAATCGCTTTCGAACCCCTGTGTTCGTTTGAAAACCGGGAGTACAAAGAATAATATGAGGAATGGTATGGAGACGGTCGGCGATAAGTACGATGCTGGAGACGCATGAACATAAATTCTTCGATTAAAAATTTTAAGAGAGAAACATTCTTCTAACGATTGCGATGATCGTGCGCGCGTGAGATTTCATTCATTGCATCGGGATAGCTCGAAGAACGAAGACAACTAGAGTGCTATCCGGAAGATCTGCGAAGGTAGTAATGGCGCGGCCCAGGCTACAGCGGCAGCAATGGACAACAAAAATTTCCTGGGATTGTGCATTTTATTATGATTTTAGATAATTTATCGTTGCTCATTTTATGGATAATGTTCTTAATAATTGGTTTGTTAAAAATTGAAATTGGAAATTAATTTTTTTCCCCTTCATTTTTCCCTCATCACGCATCTTTAATTTTAATTAACAAAAAAATTCACTGCTGACCGAAGAATGGTATATTTCTAAACTTAATCAAACGGCTATATGAATATAACGATTTCTTTGTTTATCGAGCAGTTAGGAGAAAATAGTTATTATACGAACATTTATTTTCGACGTTATGTTTTTAACAGATCGTCTCTTGCCCGACCGATTATTTTATTCCGGACGTCGTAATCCCGTAAGGCTCAGCCGTTTAAGCGAGGTAACCAGCAGTCGCTCGATGCTAATCATTAGCTCGTTGGAGGTATTCTTATGTGGGTCCCCCCAGATTATGCTCCGGTCAACAGGACTTGGGCTGAATTAATATACGATCCAGAGGGAATATTACTGCTATATGCTCAGTGTTTGAGCTCGCAGCAGTACCGCAGTAAATCAAGTGTCGGGAGAGGAAGAGAGATAACAGCATACTGTAACGATGTATGAGAGCACACGAGCATGAGGCATTAACGGCGCATTGAGAGTCTGTTTATTGACTCTGAATCATTTAGTTTATTCGCCTCTATGAAGAATTACGGCAGATGAATCGCGAATCCTGTGAGCGTTATTCTATTAGTTTGTAATCGTTATAGGGTGAATAATGAGTAAGTTCATCACATTTCTACAATAATTACTAGAGTGAACCTTTGAGGATATGTATGTTTGTCCGTCTTGTGACTTCATCGTCACCGCGTCTCTTACGGTGTAACACGTGAATGAATTGTCTGGCAGTAGTCTTCTTGCGCCTTGAGTTCAGTGAACGAATTTGAGTCTGTGAGAATACTAAAGATTTGCACATGGCTGACGAGATAACAAGTAATGCAAGATTGTACTGAGGATATGGAGATGAAAAATATTTACATAGTTGCTTCCGATCTCCACTTATAAAAGTTTCGTTATCATTGCTAAAAGTCTCTTAAAACGTGATTGTAACACTAAATGTGTATTTATCCTGATAACACATGAAATAAGCGCGAAGCTAGTGCTATATCGCTTCCAATCTATCTGATAATTACGCATAAACTAGATGATAGATAACAAGAAACTACTTCGAGAAATGATGCGAGGGTGATCATCGATGAGTTCTCTTCGGACTCATGCTGACCCTTTGAGGTGTAGCGATGAAGCGTGCGTTTCTGGAACCTGTCTTGAGGTAGTACAGTGTGTGGGGAACTGGGCAAGATGCTGTTTCTTATCTTTAGTCAGGATAAGAGATAGAGATAGTCGAGATTGGTATCTCAAGAATTTTATAAAACCGTTTCTACCAGTGTCGAGTTGCAGGTATTAGTACAGTAAGAAATTGAATTTATGCGGTTCACACTTGGAGAAAATTAGCTGCTAATTATAATTTAATATGAGTTATCTTACTTACAGGTGTTCATATAACGAGTGCTCTTTCGATCGTCCAGACGATGGCTAAAAGACGAAACACGTTTTCTTAACTCCCTGTGTCTCTGTATATTGTGTCGCCATGATTTCAAGATATCTGCATTCTCTTGATAATTACTCAATTCTTTGTACGACTCGCTGCACTGATTAGGGTACGCGCGTCTCACCACAACTCATATCGAACACTGCGGACTGGGTGTATATTGCATCATGAGCGGTTCAAGATGTGTCAATTATATTTATGCTGGAGATAGTTTTATTCGAGTATGCGTAGAGTGAAGTGATTAGAGTACCATATTCATATTATATCTCGGATAAGAGAAGAAACGTCGCCGCGGAAGTGACGTGATCAGCGTAATTCATGTCTCTGTGCGCCCACAGATGACGCGATAGGTGTCAAGAAAGAAGCAAGCGTAAGCCATTGCCTGTCACTGCCCACCGGGTTGATGTAAGGGCTAGAATCAAAAAACTTACACCGAGCTTAAAAACGATTCAATAAATATCGAGCGCGACCAGCTGGCGCGCGAGTGTATATAGCAGTATGGATGAGGTCGTGCTGAATTACGTCGATAGATAAAGTTTAGCTCAAGTATCTTGTAATATAGAATTATTCTAATCTGATAAATTAAGAGAGTTGCCTGAAATACAATGTGTGACTGATCGGAACTTGCGTAAGCATTAATAACATACATTCACTTTCGAACGTGATATAATTCTGCACTGACAGATCTTCATCGCCAAAATCAGCTGATACTTGTTGGCATTTTCGATAGTATTGCGATCGTCTTGATTACAACGTAATGCGGTCTTTCGCTAACGGTGCGTATCTAATTCTCTTCGCGGTTATTTCTGTTCGCGCGTCGTTTCGCGACATCAGAGCGAGCTTTTTCAAAAGAAAAAATGTTTATAGCAATATAGATCGTTATATAACATCTTAATCAGTCAGATTGATTTAGAGAATCGTAAAGTGATATGTGAAGCATCATATAGGATATTTTAGTAGGGTTGGCAGGAGCCATTAATGCACGAAAGTTCTTTCGTGTATGTCATGATATAAGTGAAGAGTTCGTTACAGCACGATGAGTTTAATACTTCGAGAAAATTCAACATCGATTTTCCGAACTCGAATGTGGACAAGATTGGCTTATGCGAATTTGATAATATATATTTGATGTCTAGTTTTAGGCCGAACGTAACGTCCGAGTAATACGATTTCGATAAAGTATAAAGCGATCGAGATAGCCGGCATTCGTGCAGGCCATATTTATGATATATGCAGATCATTGAACATCACTAGTGATGTAAATTATATAGAATAGTTTGAAGTCTGGTATGTGATTAGGCAACTCTAAAAAATTACACTCATTCTTTCAGATAGTCAGTATGAAGTGATTAATAATATGAGCCGATGTAACAACGTTCGAGGAAATATGTGACTGAAGTCACAAACGATACATTGTTCGATCAGAACTTATGCAGATCGATCAGACGATCTTTATATGACGACATCCCACTCGCTATAGTAGATACTATTATAGTCTTCGTGAAGAATAGCGTACTGATAAAGAGGAACAATCGCGCTGACTGGCAATCGATAATGTTATGTGAATGGTCGTCTTGTGCTCAGGGAGAGCGAACCGGCGCATGCACAGAATACCTTTCCCTACCGAAGAAATTAGTGGAGCTGCGTTAGCGCCACCCCTCAGCCGACTGAGGGAAAAGAAGTAGCGGTGCGTTGCAAGTGGGATGTAGGATGTAGAACTGAGCAGGTGCGCATTCTTCATCGTTCTTGGCATCTTAACCTATTTCATCTCATTCTACTGTATTCTCGATTGATGATGTTGAGCGTTAAGATCAAGCTAGTATTTTAGATTTGTGTTATAGATGTTCTGATAATTATATACTTATATTGCGATAGACGATACTATTGAGCGGTCCTTTGATCGTTTACAACGACTGATTATGGGATAGGTCAAGTTTTTTTATTATAACTTGTCTACTCGTATAAATAATTTATCTTTATTGATTTGGAATGTCAATAATCAAAATTGCAGCTTATTTTTCGAATATGCAATTTCCTTACACACAGAAATATGAATATAGTGCTATAACGTTCACTCATTATATCTAAAATTATAGAATATATACCTATAATTTAATAGAGATATAAAAATGAATACAAATACTTATTTCGTAATTAGTTCATTAAGATTAACTTACTAAAAATTATTCGTAACTCGTAAATTTTAATATAGGTATAAAGTGTAATATTATTAGCAGTATAGATCCATATAATATATTAATAGTAATATAAGTATAATATAATAAAAATATATATATAATAAATATATAAATAATAATAATAATAATGATTATAAATTAATACTAATTAGATGTAAGATTATAATAATATAAAGTGTTTAATACAAGTTATGTTTCTTTATCTTTATTTTATAATAGTATTCAAGAGTTGTATATATACTTATATTATATATATCTATATATAAATAACAAACCTAAAAATTAATCAATCAGCAACGTTTAATTTACGGTAAAATAGAACTATTTCTTAAACCCTTCATCGAGAAATGCCGGTTATTTGGCATCGTAGATCTTGCTTTCTAATCTCCTTGATGCGACTAATCTCGTTTTTGATATCTAACACTAAGCGTTCTTTGAAGAGCCGTTTTCGTTTGATTGCGTAGACGAGGTCTTCGTATTTCCAATAATCGCGAGTATCGCGCAAGCGATCGATGATATCCCTCATAATACCCCTCACGTACCAACTGAAGATTCCTTTCGTAAAGCCATCGATCCTTCTATTTTCGGTTTTTTCATCGGTTCTAAAAATTTGGGTTTCGGGATCGTTCTCGCCTTGACGAATCCTAAATTCGATATAGGTTTCCTTGAGTATCTTGGTGGTTAATCGGATTCTTTCTTCGAACAATTCGAGTTCTTTAAAAAAGGAATATAAACGAGGATGTAAATCCAAAAAACCTCTTATCGCCCTATGTCCTTTAATTTCAAAACCGATTCCTTCGCCGATAAACCTTCCTCTTTCGTCGAGATATTCGACTTTGAGTTTAATCAGATCTAGCCCAAAACTACCCACCGCGTTCGTCTCGAACTCGGCTGCTATAACCTTCATATCGCCCTCTTTAGGAGGATCACAAAGGTAGTACGACTTGCTGTGGGCGTACATTTGTTGTACGTAATTGAGGTACATCGAGCACAATACTTTTTTCAAAGTATCTATATTTAAAATAAAGGAAAAGGAAGAATCGTCGAAATATTGAAGACGGAATGCGCAAATTTCGGTATCGAAAATGAGATGGTAATCTTCGTGGAAGTCGAAAGGGATATTCTCCAATCGCATGAGTCTCATTTGAAACGGCGGCTCTTCCATAGTATAGGTTAAATAAAGAACGTACCTTTTTTTTGTATTTTTATAAGATAACACTTAGACCGCGAATGCGGCTATAAAAGCACCGGCTCAAAATCGTCTAAATATAAGTTACCGGTTATAATAAAGTTAAGGTTTAAAACATCTTTTTTTAGGAAAAGTTTATTTATTATTTATTTAATTTTCTTACATTATTATTAATTACTATACTTATTATTATCATTATCTATATTTATATCTATTTATAAAATGAAAAAATAAATACAACCCGTTCCTTATCCATCCCGGTCGACATCACCGCTCGAATAAAACTTTTGCGATTTTTTTACGTCCAGGCTCAGAAGATGCCGATCCGAGACGACGATTTCGACCTCGCGGCGATAGTGCGTCTCGTAGTCTTCGATCAGTTTTGCGAGAGGAAGATTGGCGGCCTCGTCGTCGTCGGCGTCTTCGTCGTCGGCGGTGTTCGCTAGCAGGAGAGAACAGTCGTCCTCGGGGCTCGCTAGCAGTCGATCGAAAACGAAAGCGGATTCAAGAATGGGAAGGCGTACGCTCGGAAACCTTTTCGAGGAATATTTGAACACCTTACTGGTTTTGCCGACGATGTTGCCCCCATTTTTCAAAAGATTGACGTTCGCCTTCCATTGCTTCTCTTCGAGGTTCCTTAGTAAAGTGTAAATTTTCGTTTCCGATTCGGGGCACACTCGAGCGTATTCTGAAACTTCTTCTCCGGAGCCGCAGCCGCTGTTCCCCCGCCTCACCTCGTTAACATTAGCATTATTATTATCGTTGTTGTTATTAATCCGGATTAAATATTTTAGGTGGCCGCGACAAACGCTATCGATTTTTTCGTCCGAAAGCGAAGAATCTGTGAATATATATCGTTTACAATATTCTGAGAAATCGCTAAAAAGCCGCGACAAACGCTGTCGATTTTTTCGTCCGAAAGCGACGAATCTTTAAAAATATATTCTTTGCAGTATTCCGAGAAATCGATAAAAAATTTACATAAGGCGTTGTTGAAAAAATAGTTGGACGAAATCTCGGAAGCATTATTGACGTCGAACTCCGGCAGCGCGTAGCGGATAATGTCGCTCTTGTTTAAAAGTCCGTACTTTCCGTACTGCGCGGTGAGTCGCGGCAATTTTCGTAAATTTTTTATTTTTGCGTCCGAACCTGAGCGGTCGATGTTGGGGAAATATTCGGTTTTGGTCTGGGAGTGCAATGTGTGACAGTAGCAAGCGCACGTCACTGCCGAATCGACGGTGGTCGCGGTCGCGGTCGCGTTCGTGGTCGGGAGGTGCGACGACAACGACGCGGTCTTCGTCGCAGTTGCCTCATTAGACGCCGCAGCGGGGGGTCCCTCGTCGTCGTCTTCGTCAGATTTTTTCTCGATATTATAAACCAATTTCAAGAGTTCGATATACTTTTCGTCGCTTAGCGAAAAATGAATCCCCTTCGAATATAATAGAGAGCGTAATAATTTCAGCAGAGATAGGACGTAAACGGCGAGTTTTTTATTGGTGACCCCGGACCCCGTCGGAATGTAGACCCGCCGCCGGTTTCCTAGAGCCGGCATGCTCATATCCAAATTGAAAGAGAGGAAGGAATTAATAATATATTCCGAGCTGCCTTCGCCCATCCCAAGGAGATTTTCCAGATGCCGAACCAGTAAGTTTTCATCGGAGTCAAAACTCGTCTCGCTGAATTGATTTCCCAGTCTTTCCACGAAACGGCGAATCAATTTGACCTGCGAGTACCCACCTACGGGTGGAGAAGGAGGAGGAGGAGGAAGATTATCGCTTCCGCGATTCACGGCGTCAGGTACGTCTCCACCGGGTTCGTTATTTTTGTTGTCGTTCCCTTTCAAATCCATTTGACATTCGTAGAGAAAAGATTGAAATCTCTCGATGAATAATTCTTCCGCGTTGAAAATTTTAAAAATTAAGCAACTGATTTTAAATAGTTTAGACAGGTTAGAATCTTTCATATCGTCCGCGAAAAGAACCCATAATTTATTAGGAACTAAAACCGTTATGTCCGGAGTGATAAAAAATGTCGTGGAATTGATTTTTTTATTCGCGTTATCCGGAGAAGCGGTTTTCAATTTCTTTTCCCGCGACTGAATATCTTCTCCCTCCCCTACTACCTCCGATATTTCCCTTTTTTCGCTAACGCCGCGGCTGTCTCTGCGGCGTTCGAGTATCTCGCGTATTTTGAAATAAAAATCAAAGTCGTTCTTAAAACTTTGTTTTTCGACCGATAGGAATAATGAAAATTTTTTCAAATCTTCCAAGATCGGCGGTTCGATCTCTCGATCGTCTCGGAGGAGGCTTTTACCCAGGAACGCTTCGCAAGATTCTATCATATTTAAAAGCATCGACGAATGAAACATCGACGTCTCGACGACTTTTACGAAGCTCTCAAATTTTTCT
>JABUQX010103429.1:0-7500 GCA_015478945.1 Trachelipus rathkii
GTACTGAGACCACATATATATATATATATATATATATATATAATTATTATTAATTAACTATATATATATATATTATAATATATATTAATATATATATATTAATATATATAATATAACACTATATATATATATATTATATTATATATGTTATATATATATATATATATATAATATATATATATTAAATACTACTCATCTTATTAACATAGATAACGTTAATATGGTTATATTATGAAAATTAAAAAAAGAAATATAGTATATATATATATAATACTACTCCACAAAAACTATAAACAATTATATATAAAAAAATTAATTATACTTTATGTTATCAGATTAAAAAATAAAATTATAAAACAAAATCGAGTTACTTATTACCAAAGAAACTTAAAAAATTATAAAAACTTAAAATAACAAAACTGAAATATAAAAATAAAAAAATAAAATAAAAAATAAAAGTTAAAAGAAAACAGCAATTTAAATAAAAATAAATTAATAAAATTATATAAAGTTTTTTATGAAATATAACACTATTAAACGCGTTTCAAAATAAATTTACTGAAAGAAGGAGACAAGTTATTCGCCTGGATGAGAAATTTCGTTTTGCACAATTTTAATTAATAAATGGGGGGGGACGTATCAACTTTTGGATATGAAGTTGTTGAACAAAGTCAATACTATATCTGACTTGAATATTTCCATATACCTTGATTCTCTTGGATGTCATTTGTAATTATCTCCATCTTTACTTATCATTTTTACATTCCAACCTTTACTCATAATAAGTATATAATTACCTATACCTGGGGATTTATATGGGAGTCGTGAGATGGATAAGAGAGAAAAATTTAACTAGAGAGAAGCTCTAAATGGAAGCTCACCCTTATCATTGTAAGCTTATTGAGTGATGTCTTTGAGTCATACGTTCATAGGTTTAAGTTATTATTTACCTACACATACGTATATACGTTCATAAGTTTTAAAGTTATTTTACATACACATTACGTTACATATCTTACTCATTATTATATTATTATAACACTCATCACATCTTAATATATTTTATTAACACCTATTTATATAATTGTCACACACACTCATTACTGGTGGAGGTCACCTATTATCTTCAATTACTTTAAAATATATATTTTACAATATTACACCTTTACATACTCTGTTAATCTTACATTATTTACACGACTTTTAACTGTAAAATTTTCACTTACTATATCTTTCATGAAATAATTATCAATACTCAACTATTTCATGCACAATTTTACTTATACCTATACTTATAATAATTTTTTACACAAATACTCTAAAATTATACCTTAAACATATCTCTTCAATATTTATCTTAATTAATTACATAATATATACATTTTATTCCCGGATTCTCTATTGACATAATTTAAACTTATTATTAATGTAAATATACAATATTATTATTCATTAATTATCTATACTACTCTTAATAATACTCTCTCTTATCACTTATTAAATTTTATGCACAACTCTTCTCACATACTATATTTTATTTACGAGATTAAATTCTTTTACACACCTTTGTCACTACACATACTCTCCTTATTAAATTATTAATAACAAATATATAGCATTAACTATTTCAATCAACTCTTGAATTATAAATTATATATTTACATACTATTCAAAACTGTGAGTATATTCTACATTTACTCAATATATTACTCTTGACTTGCAAAGCATTTGTTGTATTAATAGTATAATCGTGATTTTCGATGCTATATAAAATTTGATTAGATTAGATTATTTGATTTGATATTGGTGCACAAGTATAAATATTAGTCAAATCAAAATCATCAAAAATTTTGAACTGAAGTAGTAATTTTAAAGAAAATTTAGTATAAAATGAATTATTTTGAATATTAATTAAATTTAATATCCAGACATAAGTATAGAAAGATGAATCAATACTATGTTATTATGTGTGAAGAGAAATAGATAGATATTTATTATTATTAAGTTATTTATTATTATTATTTATTATTTATTATTATATAATTATTATTATTATATAAATATATATCTGATACGTATTAAAACTAAATTAATTATTTAAATTTGAGTTATATTTTATTATTTTAATATGACTCCCACAAAGTTTTATATGAGTATTGGAGGAATGATATCATATAATTATTTTATTAATATATTCGATTTATATTCACTTCAAGTTTACTTAATCAATATAAAATTTATTATTATATTATATTGATTTATTTATCTAATATAAATATATTTATTTAATATTTATATTATAACTATAATATTTATTGAGCTAGTATAATCTCGTTAATATATATTTAGAATAGGCTAAAGGAGCTAGGACCAAGGTTATGAGAAACTAATGTGAACCACTCTATTAACTCAAGAGGATCAATTGTATTCAATATAATTTTGTATATAGTATATTATTATATTATAAAAGTGAGAGTATGTATATGTATTTATCGTTAATAACAAGTCTAACTGATAAGGCAGACAATACAAAGGATGCTTATATTTTTTTTTATATTAAGTAGATCATATAATATATATAGTATGAGTGTAAAAAGGTTTGAGATCAGTAAGTATTATTGTTACAAGTATGAATAGTATTATTATCTTTGCTAATATGGCTTAGCTAATAGAGGGAATGGGCCCTCTACCTTGCATTAATATACCCCTATTAACCCCTACTTTACTTCCCATGAAGCATAGGGCTAACAGGATAGGCCTAGCTAAAGCATAGGACAACTTAGCTCAAGTAATAAATATGAATAATTGACTTGCATTTAATAACTTACCAGATAGATCACGCGTAGTATCGCTATCAGTAAATGAATAATATAACAGACCACTATCGAGGTTTAATAGATATTAATACATTATAGCAGACCTGACTACTATATGATATTAGTAAAACGATTTTTGGACGCAGGTATCATTATCCTATTATATATATTATATATATATATACTCGAATAAAGTTTATTATAAAATTAGATATGAGACTGATATAATAATATACGCTAATAATATACTTATAGCGTACGTATATGGTGTAAAAAGGATAAAGGAGGTAGATTATATTATCTATAGAGTAGATGTATATATAAGTATATCATATAAAATAAATATAATGTAAATGAATAATGAAATAATAATAAAGAGAGAGAATAATAAGAATAAAATAATATAGTAATAATAATAATTAATAATAGAAATAACAAGTAATGTAAATTAGAAGGAAATTAATATAAATATAATAATAATGAGAACACCAGATATTACAGATTTTACAGATAATACAGATATTAGAATACGAGTAATTATGATGAGTAGAGAAGAAATAAGAATAGCATAAGAGATAGTTAAATAAGAGATGATATATATATATATATTGGAATGGAGGTATATAATAATATAATAATAATTAATAATATATTAATAATAAAAATGAGAGTATAATGATGAAATGGAGATATATTAATAGGATAAAGTACACTATATGAGTAGTAGAGGTAGACTATATCATATATAAATCATTAAATAATAGGAAGCGAAAAAGAATTAAAGATCCACTTTATACTATTAATACAGACAATATTAAGAATAATAGTAATAATGGAATATATGATAAGATCAATCGAATAAGACTTGTAAAATATGCAAATCAACTATTTATTAATGAAATATATCAAATATATAATGAATTAAAGAGAGTATTAGAACTCAATAATAAAATATTCGTTTCAATAATTCCGCTAGCCATTTAGAAATGGAATTAAAATCAAATAAATATTTAATCCTTATACTGTTTCCGCAATCACATAGGTGAACATAATATATATATATATATTATCCAGTAATATTACACTAGTAGTAAAGAGAAAAAAGACAAGTTCTAATTTATATTATGAACATATTTGATGATAATGATGGCTATAGGAGAATGTACATTCAGACTATGATGTAGAAGAATAGAATGATATAGTATGATAGTGTTAATATATATATATTATTAGTTGTGACTATATAGAGAGTATTTGGTAATAGTAAATTTCATATGTAGCACTATAATATAAGAGTTGAGGGAAGAAGTTAAAGAGTACAGGAAATATGATGGTAGGGATGACACATATTGGTATAGGAACAGTAATGGAGAGTGTAGATATATAGTGAATATATATGAGTGAAGGGAGCGATGCTGATTATTTATATATAAGATATTATATCAAATGTATATCTGTAAGCGAGGAAGTGTAGAACGCCGAAGCGATTCAACGGGCAAAACGGACCATATATCAAGGGAAGGGGAAATATCGCTTTAATCTTATATCTCGCTAGCAAGGACCGAAAAGCCAAAGCCGCAACGTGAGAGAACACGGCTACTACATTCTCCCATCCGAACCGGTATTTTGACGGAGCTAATACTGGGTAGAAGTCGGATTTTGTAATCTGAGAAAAGGTTGCTCTAACCAACTGGCTAACACATCAGCGATGCTGGATGAATATATTAAATGAGAATCAATATTAAATAACGAAAATAACACTTATAACTAAAAATAATAGTAACTCATGCAATTACATACAATATATATATCATCATCCTATGACATATATATACATAGAGAATATAACTGCATAAACGTACAATACACACAAGCCAATAAGATTAAAAAATAATACAATGAGTTATCTAATACCACTTATATTCCAGCGAGATGATTATAAACCATCAACTAACTATGTATATCCATTTATCATATAAGAATAAGTTGGTTACTGCACCAGACACACTAGGATACATAGCTCGCAAATAAGCCACTGAGATATATATAACCTAAATATCCAGACATGTTAGGCACTTAAACATTATAGAAATATAGGAGCCAACTGTATATTAAGATCGCGCATCACTCACAACACTCTGTAGAATATGTAGACGTAAGTGGTTAGACCCACTCATGGAGGAAAGGAAACTATATATACAATCGAGGAAGAGGAGGGAATTCACGTCATGTATATAGAATGTGTCCAAAGAGCACTTACATGTGTATGAGAACATCCTAGGGTAGTGTGGACGTATAGTCGGAGATCCCGAGACGTTTATATAATATATTAGAGAGATTAGGAGTATAGTGAAGAATTATAACAAGAAACGATTAATAAAGAAAGGTAGTTAGCAGAAGAGGATAGCTATATAAACACCTATAGGAAATATAAGTAATATGGGTTAAGGGTAAGGTAAACGAGAAAGCTAAAAGATCACATCACATCACACTCACAAATAAGTTGAGTGAGATATATAACACTGAAGTATATAAGTAAATGTGAACGAGGCATAATTATAAAGGAGGAAAAACGGTATATTTAGATGTATGAATAGTATATATAGTTTGGCTTATTGTATAGAAAAGGATATATAAGATATATGTCTTGAGATAATTCAAACTGAGTTTATATCTGGAATACCTCAGGTTAGTAAATGTAATCACAGGGAAGAAGGTAATACGGGAGGAGGAATAGAGATATTGTCAGGCCAAGGAGGACTCACTCGCTATGACGACCGCAAGAAAACCGATTCCTAACGTCACATTATTAAATTATATAAGAGTTATGTATAGTATTATGTATATGATTATTGTATTAGTATTATGGGAGATATAATGTTAATTAATTAAGTTATGATTAATTATAAAATAAAATTGAAATATGATTATTATTATTATTATTATTATTAATTACGCTGCCAATTATATTATTATTATTAGAATTATTATTATTATGACAAAATATTACTTTTATTATGAATTATTATTATTATTTTTATTATATTTTTATTTTATATATTATTATTATTATTATTATTATATTATTATTATTATTGATCTATTAATTATTATTATTATTATTATTATTATTATTATATTAACTTATTATTATTATCTAATTAAAAAAGGGTTTGTAACTAATGAAAATACTTTTTAATCGGGAGACCAAATTTTCATATATTTTTTTTAATTACAATTTTTTAAAAGATGATTTTTGAAATAACAGTCTCTATATATTTTTCAATTAATAATATATAGAGTAGTAATACTATGTTATATATATATATATAGTATACTATATATATATATATAATATATATAACTATATAATATATATATATATATAAATATATATATATATATATATCCTCTAATATATAATATAAAAGAGTATTTATAATATTAGATTATTATTTATATATATAATAATATATGATAGGATATATATATATATAATATTAGATATATATATAATATATATATGAGCATATAGGACCAGAGTAATTAATATATGTATACAAATCATAATATAAATATATATATAATATATAGGAGAATGAAAAAAAATATATTTTTATTATATATAATAATATACTATATATATATATATTTATATGGTTTAGCAATATATATATATATAGTAATATATATATAATAATATATATATATTATATATATAATATACAATATATAATATAAGTAAACGTATATATATATATATATATATATATAATATGTTATAAGTTACAATATGTATACTATAAATTATATACATAAAGTATATATAATTAGAGATTATATATTAGCTAATAGGTAGATATATATATAGTATATTTATAGAGATATATATGAAATAATTATATACTAAATAACTATTATAGATAATCACACATATATATATATATAAATATACACTAGGAGTAATATGATAATATATATCTTATATAGTATAGAAGCATATATATATATTCAGTGGAACTGCTATAATATAATATATTTATAGGTTATATTGAATAATATATGAACGCATACAGTAATAATAATAATAAATGAATGAGATGAAGAATAATAATAATAATAATAATAATAATAAAATAATGAATAATAATAAAATAATAATAATAATAATATAAATATAATAATAATAAGTAATAGAAAGAGATAATGAAATTGATAGAAGATATTAAAATAGAATAGATAAATAATTAATCGAATTAAAGATAGATATATAGGTTGTTAATAATTAATATAATAATAATAATAATAATAATAATAATAATAAGTAATAAGAAGTAATGAATAAAGTAAATGAATAATGAATAATATAAATAATAATAATGATAAAATAATAATAATATGGAATATATATATATTTATATATATATATATATATAATATATATATATATGTAATGAAAATATATATATTAATATATATACTATTATATATATATATATGAGATATAAATATATAGAATATATATATATATATAAGTAATTATAATATATATATAGTGATAATATATATATATATATATTGAGGTATATTAATTTCACTTTGTTTGCCTGTATATCATATAGATTATTATAAGATAGTATAAATATACTTATGAGTTAATAATATATTTACAGAATAACAGCCA
>JABUQX010103429.1:25000-27500 GCA_015478945.1 Trachelipus rathkii
ATCCACAAGGAATTTTGTAAACTCCCCCAGTCTTTTCAAATTTAGTGGTTCTATTATTTATCAAAATTTGTGATAAGGTATCCGGAAAACTGAATACTATAGTGATGTCAAATAGGTGTTTAAACATAAATTTAATGTCAAGTAGTTGAGGTGAGAATGGGATGACTTTAACGTTATCATTTAGAAAAGGAATTTGTTCTCTTAATCCCAAATAGCTAGAATAAGCCTGTTTGTACTTCTTATGAATTAAAAATTTTGGATAGGCTAAGTTTTTTTCCTCTCATCCTCTTCACATTAAAAATAATGTTATTTTTAACATGTTTTTGAGATCATTCAATTATTGTGATCCTCCATATTTGAAACAAGAAGTTGATTTTATCTTTCGTACATTTAGAAACTTAGCCTATCCAAAATTTTTAATTCATAAGAAGTACAAACAGGCTTATTCTAGCTATTTGGGATTAAGAGAACAAATTCCTTTTCTAAATGATAACGTTAAAGTCATCCCATTCTCACCTCAACTACTTGACATTAAATTTATGTTTAAACACCTATTTGACATCACTATAGTATTCAGTTTTCCGGATACCTTATCACAAATTTTGATAAATAATAGAACCACTAAATTTGAAAAGACTGGGGGCGTTTACAAAATTCCTTGTGGATTTTGTAATAACTCATATTTCGGCGAAACATTAAAGACCCTGAAGGTCCGATTAGAACAACATAAGGGTGAGGTTAGAAGGGGAAATGACCAAAATGCCATTTTTAGACATAAATCACAGAATGAGCACATCATTAATTGGGAAGGTGCAACTTTTTTGTTTAATTCAAAGGATAAAAATCTAAATCAATTATTAGAATCTTTTTTCATTTCGACTAAATCTAATTTTAATATTTCCGAAGGATTCTTTAATTTTGACTTAATAACAAGAAATTTCATATCTGAAAAAATTAAATATTTATCATCAAATAATTTATTGTGAAGTAATTTTATGTTGCCATTTGTTAATTTGCTTTCATTTTTTATATTTCATATTTTAATTTTATTATTTATTTTGTCAAAATTAATTTTATTTCCATTTAAGTTCTGAGGAGGAGACGTTGTACTAGTCTCGAAACGTAAACTACTGTTTAATTTATAATATTTTGATTTCCCTGTTTAGTTCTTAAGTGGTTTTAAATTGTTTCTTTACATTTTAAGAGTTTGAGCTGTTTAAAAACTCTCTAAAGATTTTTGCATATTACAAACCACGATGCCTTGTAACTTATCCCTTCTTAATATTTTTAACCTTTTTCCTTTTAGTAAACTTCATTTTAACTTATATGAAAGGAAGAAACAGATGGCGACCAGGAGAAAATTGTCAGTTGCTTTTTTACAAGACTGCTTAAAAGAGAAAGTTATACCAAAGTCTTTTAATATTAAAGGATATGTTAATTTTAACTCTGAGCCCTTTCCAAAATTATATTCCATGTTAATTAAGAATCGCATATCAACCATCAAGAAAGAATGTAATCATCTTTTCTCAATTTGCAGATTTCACTATAATTTACTTCGTGTAAGTTTACCAAATGATGTCTTCATTAGAGGAATTTTTTTAATAAATCAAGATCTAAGAAGGTTTAATTTTAACTATGAAAGACATTTACAACAGAAATTGTTTCAATTATGTTTGGATTCACCTTGGACAAAGTTTACCAATGACTCAATTATTACCAATCTCTCTGATTATCAATTGAGTGTTTTTGAAACTCAGCTGCTTGGTTTTGGACTTGGTTTTTCAGTGGACACTTCACCTCTTAGTCAACTTAAAATATTATCTTCTTTTAGTTCTCACAAGAATTTATTACCCCTTATTGTTAAAAAACTTACCAATTCTTGTTCCTCCTTTCCAAGAAGATTTACAAATGCTATCTCCTCATTAAAAAGAAACAAAAATATTATTATTCGCAAAGCAGATAAAGGAGCCGGAGTTGTCATTCTAAATTATGAGGATTATAAAAATAAAATTAACATTTTGTTGAGTGATGAAAATACTTACGAAAAACTTAACTCAGACCCTTCTAACTCGCAATTATATTCATTTAATAGGTATGTTAAACCCCTGATTCCAAATGACATCTTTAAAAAAATATCAGTCACCAATCCATCATTACCATATATGTATGGTATTCCTAAACTGCACAAGGATGGTGTCCCACTTAGACCCATTATATCGGCCAGAAATGATGTTTTTTCCAAGTTAAATAAGTGGCTAGCCTCCTTTCTTTCTCCCTTGGTAGGCACTATCTCATCCACTCATATAAAAAATGCCATGGACTTTATTGATAAAATAGGAAGATTTATTCCCTTTAATCATTGCTTAACTAGTTTTGATGTTACTAGTTTGTTTACAAATGTTCCAATTCCCCATCTTTTGGAATTTTTATCAGAATTTTTGTTACCTAACATGATTCCTATACCCATTCCCAATTTTATTAATTGTCTACGTATTTGTAT
>JABUQX010103430.1:0-15278 GCA_015478945.1 Trachelipus rathkii
TAGCTATTCCCACCCGGCATTTAGTTGGTACTATCTGCCAAACCCAAACTTGTTGGTTACGGAAGAGTTGTTCCCTTTGATAGTTGGTACTGTCCCACTAGCTTTAATTAGCTTGTCTCCACCCGGCATTCTAGTTGGTAACTATCTGCCAAACCCAAACTTTGGTTGGTACCGAAGGTTGGTTCCCTTTGAAGACAGTTGGTACTGTCGCCTAGCTTTAATTAGCTATTTCCCCCGTCAAACTTGGTTGGTACCTAGTTGACAACCCAATCTTTGGTTGGTCCGAAGGTTGGTTCCCTTATGAAGAGTTTGTCGAGTACTGTCGCTTAGCCTAACGGCTACTCCCACCTGTCGGTTGATACCAACCAGTTATAGAGTTACTTAGTTGGTTAACTGGTAGCTGCTCCCTTTATCCCGGAGTTGGCACTACTACAAGTTTGTAAGTCCAAACTTGCCCCTTTAATGATATCCGTTATTTTTTATTCCCATTTATGTAAATATTGAACCTATGAACGCTTACTCCGAAGTTGTATTAACGCACCATTTTGGTCATTAAATTTATTTATATTAAAGTGTCTCTTTATCTTGCTACTTTAGTTGTACTCTTAAAGTTTACGTTAACAAGTCGTTAACAAGACTTATATGTTTAAACAACATATATATATATATATATATATACTATATAATATATATATATAAATATATATACTATATATATATATATATAATATATAAAATAATATATAATATTATATATTATATATATATATATATATAAAATATATATATATTATATTATATCATATTATATAATATATATATATTATATAATTACAAATATATATATATATATATATATATAGATAATACAATATATATATAATTAATATATATATACCTATATATATATATATAGTATATATAATATAATACATTATATATCAAATATATAATATATATATATAGTATATACTATATAATATATAATATATATATATATATTATATATATATATATAATATATATAATAAGATATAATATATATATAATATATATATTATATATATAAATAAAATATAATATATAAATAAAATATAAAACAACAGCAAACACACCTCCCCCCCCCAGTCCGAACCACCCCCACACCCATATATTATACCTAATATAACTATAACACATACTACCCTATATACTATCACTTATATTATATTATATATTATATGATATTATATATATATATATCACATATATTATATATATGTTTGATTAAAATATATATAACATCACACTATATATTATAAATATAGTATATATATATAATAATAAATTATAATTCATAAAAAGCAACTATATATATATCACTATCAAATAAAATATATATAGCTCACCTAATATACTCCCCATATATCACTAAAATAACATCCACCTAACCTATATATATACTAATCACCCCCCCCGTATACTATACTATATATATACATAATTAATACTACAACATCAACTAGTATATCTATACTACTCACTATATACGTACGTTATACCAAAATATCATACTATTAAACTATAATACATAATATATATCACGCAACAATATATACATATCACTATTATTCATAATATAAATCCTATACCTAACTAATACCTACAATACTACCCCTACATATAACCTAAATAATATATTATATACACCTAATAACATCACCTATATACACCTACTATACTATAATAAACTACTACCTAATCATATACACTAATATATACTACTACATATATCATACTAATAATATATATATATATATCACATATAATTCTAAGCAATGTACTACTAATAACCACAATCATATCTATCATATATATAATCATAATATACATATACCTATATATACCCGAGAATATACATATAATATAATATAATATATATATACTACTACTAATAATATATATATACCTATATATATATGATATATATATGATATACTATACAATAATTATTGTTAGTATATATCCATACTATACTACTATATAAATGATTATATAATAAAATTTTAATACTATATACTAGATACTTGTTATTCCCTATTATATTATTATATACTATATGTATACTATATTAATAATATATATACTATATAATATTATACTATACTTATATATAATAATATCCTACTATACATATATATTATAATATTATATATACTATATATATATATTCATATTATATATAGTTATAAATTACATGATATCATGCCTAACCCCTACCTCTACTATACTATTACCCTCAATACTATTATATAACTAATATTATATATATATATATAAACTATAAATATAAACATATATATATATAATACACCTATATATATATATATGCTCAATCACCTACTATATACTATAATCTACCTATACCTACTATATAGTATACTACTTACACTAACTATATAACTACTATAATAAACTATAAATATACCCTAATGATATATCTAGCTATACTATATTATACATCACTAAATAACTAATATATATTATAATACCTACGTATATACTATATATATACTATATATACTTATCCATATATATATAATATAGTACACTCTATATATATATCATATATATCATCAATACTATATAATATACTTATATATTTATATAATAATATACTATATACTATATATAAGATATACACTAATATATCATAACTATCCTATATATATATGATATATATATCATTAAATATATATATATATATATAGATATATCTATATATATATATATATTATATATACTTTTATATATATACTATATACCATTATACCATTTAATATGTGTCATCTATCCTCTTAAGTAATATATAAATTTTCGATTAATATTCTATATAACTAAATCACCTCACTAAATAATACCTATAATCACTCTATATATTACTATAACATCTCACCATATAATTCACTATATATATACTATATTATATAAGATACTAACCACTATAATAATAATAATATCATAATATTATAATATATATAATCATACCTAAAACTACTCAAAATAAACGAGAAATATATATCACCCCATCTATATACTATACCCATAGTGATATATAAGATTATAATTAACTATAATACTATATACAACCCCCCCTACTATTATATATATATTACTAATATATTATAACTATATATAATATATATATACTATATATATATTATAATATTATATATAAATGTGTATTAATTATATATATTATATAATAATATATTATATATATAATATATATATAATATATATATATATATATAATATATATATAATATATATATTATATATATATATATATATAATATATATATATATATATATATATAGTATATATATTATATAAATATATATAAATATTATATATATATATAAATAATATAATACATATAATATATATATTATATATATATATATATATATATATATATATATATATATATATATATATTATATATATATATATATATATATATATATATATAATATTTATATATATATTATACTATTATATAATATATATATATAGATATATATATATATGATATATTAAATATATATATATATATATATATATATATATATATAAATTATATATATATATATTTTTTTAAATAAAAAATATAATATATATATAATATCTTAATATATATATATATTTATTTAATAATATAATATTATTTATTTTATATATTTATATTATATATTATAATAAATAAATAATAATATTTTATTAATTATTTAATTAAAATAACTATATATATTATATAATGTATGTATATAATATATATATACGTTATATATATATATATTAATATATATATAAATATATATATATATATATATATATATATATATATATATATATATATATATATTATATATATAATAATATATATATAACTATATATTATATATATATATAATTCTTCTTCTTATTCACCTTCCTCTTTGCCCAGATGGATATATGTGGGGTAAGTCTGTACAAGCATACGAAAAGAAAGCAGTAGGAGGAGGAACGATGACAAACGTCGAAAAGAAAACCCAGCCGTAGAGCATCCTGGGACCGCGACGGACCCTCACTATTACATCTCATCAAGGGTTCATTTCCCCTGGCCCAGGTGCGCCACAACCATACCCCTTCAAAACCCCGCCATTTCTCCTATCATGCACCTTTATTCTCGCCTCTGCCACTCACATTTCTCTCCTTTCAAGACATTCGTTCACCGACTCAATCCACTTCCTTTTCGGTCTCCCAGCCGGTCCGCCTCCCCAACACACTCTCACTATTACATCCGCTTAACCAACCGGCTATATTCATCCTTCCACAATTGACCAAACCATCACAAACATACTTTCATTATCTCTCATTTAACCCCTTTCTTCACACCACACAACTCTCTTCTAATACGTTCATTCCTCACTTTTTATTAATTCTTTTCACCCTAGCATGCCCCTAGATTGTCCATGCTGAACTAATTAACCTGAGATCTAACTTCCTATTCCAGCACCATTAGTCTCACTACCATACAATAACACAGTAACAACATACCCTCATTGTAAGACCCTAGCGCACTCAAGACTTTAGTCCCTTTACATTCACCAAACATTTAATTTTCAACCAGCAACCTTCCTGCCATTCACAACTTTCCTACTACACTTTGCATCATCCGTTCCCTTCTCATCCAAACACATAACCCTAAAATATTAAACTCAGACACTTGCTCCAGCTGCTCACTTCATCTAAACATAACTTCACACTGAGGACTGGTCCTCACTCACAACCATAACTTACTTTATCTACGTTATTTTCAAACCCGCTCCTTTTACATATCTTGCCAAATCTCTCTACCAATCCTCTCAAAACTCTCTTCAGATTCGCACACAAAAACCAATCATCCGCAAATAAAGGTAGTGGCACCCTCCCAGCTTCTCCATTTCTCATCTTCTAACACCGATTTTCCTGCCACCCCACTCGAATTCTTCATAACCCCTCCATATACAAATTGAATAACCAAGAGACATAACACAACCCTGTCTCACTCCGCTATTAATCCTAAGCCAATCACCATTGACACCATTCTATTCTTACACACGCTCCAACTATGGTCAACATACGGTTTGATTCATTCAGAACCTTACAACAACACCATATATCACTATACCTGCATAAAGCTTCCCTATAACTCTATCATACGCCTTTTGTAAATCCATAAAACCTAATATAATGTATTCTTCTTCTCCCTCATTTTCTCAATCAGTTGTTCAATGTAAGATTTGATCCACACATCCTGCACCACTTCTAAAACGCACTTGTCATCACCAACCAGTTCCTCAGTCACTCGACGAACATCAAAATTTCAACCAAAATACCAGCATATTACCTTCCCTACAACACTCAAAAACTTATTCCCCTATAATTTCTACAATTCCCTTTTCTCCCTTACCCTTATATAGGGTACTATTACCGCTCTCTCCAATCCCTGGAACTAACCCTCCATAAACGCTTTATTACACAACTCCAATCCAATCAATCACCATCTCGCCTCGTCTATGATTTCATTTCACCAGTAATTTCCATCTATACCTGCAGATTTACCATTCTTCAACTTTCTACTCCTACCCATTATTCCTCCTTACTAATAACCGTCATCCCCAAATAAACCTAGTTCCTTCTGCACCATGTGAAAACACACACATTTACTAACACCTCATTTCATTACTGTTAATATTGTGCAGATTTCGAATTGTTTCTTCCACACTCCCCTCACATCCATCCATTCAAATCAGTTACAAAAGACCTCCCTATTCATTATTCTAGACAGATTCCCCTTATTCTCATTCTTAACGGTTCGCGCTTCCTTCCAGAAGAGCCTATTCCCTTGTAAGTCCCCATTCATCTCCTTCCAAACTGTCATTACCTCTTGTTTCTCCCTACGTATGCCATGTTACTACCTTTTTGCCTCTTGTTCTGTCTCACTTTCTTCTTCTACATGTAAACGTCCCCTAATGAATATCTCCACCGATTTATCCTTATCCATGTAACATTCATCTATGATTTTCTTCTATTCCTTTGTCATTGCTTGTTGTCTCCATTGGTTTATATGTTACTTCTTCCTCTGCTTCAAATTTATCTTTTAATATTCTGGTCTTTTCATTTTGCGTCTTTTCTCCCCACCTATTGGCATGTGTTAACATGTGCTTTTTTAAGATTTCTTTCCGATTACATTAGTAGCTGCACTTGGGACATTTAAATAATTTAGAATTGCTATGTGTTAACACGTGATGTAAGTGCCCATTTTTTTAGCTCTGAACAGTTAAATAGATTTTGGTTTGAGTGTTTCACCAGATGAAATTTCAAATTGTTTTTACGATTGCATTCATAATTGCAATGACCATTTAAACTTTCTTTTATTTCATGATTTCAAATGACTTTTCAACCCGTTCTTTTAACAAAGCATTTTCATTTTTTTCTGTTTCAACAACCCTTTCTTTACGTCTCCGTGATGTTTGTGGCCCACTTCTTAAAGAGCATATCATTTCAAGTCTGTCACCTTCCTCTTCTTCTACATCACCAATGAGGCTCTGTATAAAACAAAAGTTCAAAAATTATAATGACATTAATACTCTTCAAGTTGTTTAATACAATTCATCAAATGAACTAAAAAATAATTATTTCTTTTTTCATTTGTAAAATATCTTTAAATGTAAAAAAAAATTACAAACAAAAGCCATTGGTGTAACGAGATTTTTTTCCGCAAGCTGTTATGATTTTTAATTCTCCAAACAAATTTCTGAGGGGAGGTAGTTGGTGATGTGCGTGTAGGGAGGGGTGGGGGAAGGATGCCGCCCTCATTTCCAATGTTTTCTCACCATATAATAATAATTCCAAAGTGTAGGGGAGAAAGTTCCACAGTGTAGGTTCTGCGTGTGGTAGGCGTTGACTAAAAGGCCAGTGGTAGTTGGGATAGGGGCCCACTACCACTTATTTATACTCTAGGAATGTTTGTGCATACCTCGGACCTGGTGGTGACCACCATAAACGACCTTGTATCTTTCGGCGAGACTATGAAACGTCAGGTTACATGCAATTTAATAGGAATAAATGGCAAGAAGAAGAGCGAGGTGATGGATGTATATAGAAAGTGTAAAATTGATCTGCTTGCTGTAACTGAAACAAAGATGAAAGGAAGAAGTTAAGAAGAGTAGTGTAGGATGAAATGTGACTGAGGTGGAGTGGAGAGGAATGAGAGGGGGAGAGAGGAGGAGGAGTTACGATCATGAGTAATTTTTGCCACAGAGCTATGTTAGATATTTTTTTGGGCAGGTGCTAGAATACTAATGGCAACATTTAAGTTTGAGAAAGTCAAGGTGGATGTGGTTGTGGTATATGGTAAATCGGAGGGTGATTTTGAGGAAATTGAGACATTCTGAATGATGTTCTGGACTGGGTGAGTGGGGGGCTCCAGATTGATCGTGTTGGGCGACCTGAATGGGTGGATAGGTGATCGAAAGAAGGATGATCTAACAAGTGCCTTTGTAGTTGCGGGGAAAAATTAAAATGGTAGGAAGGTGATTGATTTCTGTGAGAAGTGAGGTATGTGTGCAAGCAAAACATTCTTTGAGCACAAGACTATCCATAACTATACGAGAGCTGGTTTAGGTAGAGATGGTATCGAAGTGAAGAAAGAGTACGAGTGATTTTATGCTGGTAAAGGAGATATTGAAGTATGTGATGGATGTTAAATCAGTGATGGGGATGGGAATAGCAGATCACTTGTTTAACGTAAGTTTAAGTTGGTGTAGGCTTGGATAGAGAGGAGATAAAATAGTAAGAAAGAAAAGAGAATTGGTAATGAGATGTTAGATAAACTGAGTAATTGGGAAGAGTATGTGAATACACTTGTAGACATGGGGATAGGAATGTTGTTTTGTGTAAAATTAAGTTATTGGGGGTATGTGAACAAGATATAACTGAGCAAATCTGAGGGCAAATGAAGTAAGCCTTTGTTAGTAGTGCAAGAGGAGGTATTTGGAGGTGCTGAAGTAAGAATGCCAATAGTGAATAAAGAGGTGATGCAAGTGGTTAAAAGAAAAAAGAAAGCGTGTTTGGATTTTCTGAAAGTCAACGATGAGGTTTCAAAAGGAAGGTGTATGGAAATATACAAGGAGGAAAAAAGAAGACTAAAAGTTGCATACGTTGAAGGGGGAGGGGGGAAAGAGGTAAATTAACAGTTTGGGAATGGAGACTTACAGGGGAATGGGAAACTGTTCTAGAAAGTATCAGTAAGGTTAACCCTAGAACGGGTTGATTGTTTTTTTAAACGTAAACGGGATTTCCGGTTTCACCAACCCCAGGGAAAAAATACATTTAAAGCTGGTTAAACAAATTTTTTTTTTTTTTTTAATATTTATGAACATTTATTGGTTGCTGTTTTACTTTTTAGGCAAAATTTTTTCTAAATCATTTTTTTGCTTTTATTAAGAAAAGAAAAGTTTAAAGGTAAAAACAAAACAAAAAACAAACAAACAAAAAGTGTTTATTTTTCCGTTTCTTTGAAAAAATATTAATAAAAAAAAAAATCTCTCTCAAATGTGAAAAAAAATATTGTTTATGAGAGTGCACTCCTGTGTTCCTATAAGTTTGAAGCAGTGTCCGAAGGAAATCAGTGGATCTGTACGAAAAAGACAATAAAAACAAGATAAGCCTTTTTTTTTGTAACTGGGGCTTCGCAAACTCCATTATCTTGCAAATGGGGTTTATGAGAACCTACATCTTTCAAAATTTGTATTATCACTAATAAAATGCGATGTTCTTGAATGTTTCATATATGAAAAACACACACACAAATGAAAATAAAAATAAAAATAATAATAATAATAAAATATATATATATATATATATATATATATATATATATATATATAGTAATATATATATATATATATATATATATATATATATATTATATATATATATATATATATTATAATAATATCTTCCTTATCTTATCACATCAATCTTCCTCTTTTCCCAAGACTGGATCGGAAAAGAAAACTAGTATTAGATAATGACACAGAAGTCGAAAAGGAAAAGCGCCAGCCCTTATTAGACCGCCCGTCTAAATACTATGTTGTGAGAGAAAACCCAGTCAAGTTCAGAAGAAATTCCAAACCCTAGAGCATTCACGGGACCCCGCGACGGACCCTTCAACTATGGCATAGTCGTCAAATTGTAGGGTTCTACGCCTTGGCCCAGGTGGGCCAGCAACCCCAATGCACGCCTCACAAAAAGCCTGCCATTCCACGTTACATCCTTTATGCAACCCTTTATTCCCTCTCGCTCTGCAAATCCATTTATTTCTCTCCTTCAGACATATATTTTCCTATACTAACTCAATCCACTTTTTCTGCAGTCTCCCAGCCGGTCGATTCCCCAAACACACTCATCCACTATACATCCGCTTAACCAAGCCCGACTTATGAATTCATCCTTTCCCACATGACCAGAACCAATATCGACGAGAACTTTTTATTTATTCTCAATCATTTACGCCACAGCTTTGCTTCACACCAATAACTCTCCTAATACGTTCATTTCTACATTTTAATCAATTCTTCATAACACCTTAACGACGCGCGCCTATGATAATTGTCCGATCACTTGAACACACACTTGAACTTTAGATCTAATACCTCTTATTTCCAGACGAGCATAGTCTGCACTTACTATACATTAATACAGGCAACAACATAACCTTCATGTAAGACCCACTACGCAACAGGCAAAAAAAACTTAGTCCCTTTACAATCACCAACGATTTAAATTGCACCCATGCAGACCTTCATTGCCATTCACACCTTTTCCTACTACATCTCTGCAATCATCCGTTTCGCCTTTCCATCCAACATATTATCCTAAATAATTTAAACTCAGACACTTGTTCCAGCTGCCTCACCATCTAACATAACACCTCGACAACAGGACTGGTTCCTGCAGCACTCACACAACAAGGATAAACCCAAATGAACTCTTAACTCTTATCTATCTTTTACTTTCGAGATCAAACCCCTCGCTTTTACAATACAACACCCTGTCAAATCTCTATACTACCAATCCTTCAAACTCTCGTTCAGATTCGCCACAAAGAACCAAATCATCGGAATATAATAAGTAGGGCACCCTCCCCTCTTTCCATTCTCCATCAATTCTAACACACAATTTCTTGCCATCCCCACCTCGATTCTTTCCATAACATCCATATACAAATTGAATTAACCAAGGAGACATAACAGCAACCCTGTCTACTCCGCTATATTCCTACCAATCACGCCATTGACACATTAACACACGCTTCACTATCGAGTATCGACATATAGCATACTTTTGATTCCATTCAGAAAGCCTACCACCACACACATATTCACTAACACCTTGCCATAAAGCTTCCCTATTAACTCTATCATAATACGGCTGTTGCACAACTGCATTAAATCTAATCTCCCATTCACTCCTCTTCTCCCCTTCCCCTCATTTTCTCAATCATTTGTTTTAATGTAAAGATTTTGATTCACAACAGTCCTCTTCTAAAACAAACCACTCCTAAACGCGCACGCTTTGTTCTTTTTTTTTAGTCCCTCGACCACATCTTTTGCCGAGACCAAAATAACAGCATATAACTTTCATACAACACACTTCAATAAACTAATTCCCTTTAATTCCTACAGTTTCCCTCGTTTTCCTCGTTCATTTCTCCCTTACCCTTATAAGGGTAATATTAGTACTAATACAGCTCTCCTCCAATCCCTTGAGACTATACCCCTCCATAAACGCTTATTACACAACTTCCAAAATCCAATCAATCATCACCATCTCGCCTCCGTTTCTTGATCATTTTCAAACCAGTCAAAGATCAGGTCCTTGACCAATAAATCCTTCCGAGGGGACTTTTTTCAACTCTTCTGCCGATTACCATCATCCTTACTAATAACCTCATCCCCAAAGAGTACCTATTCCTTTCCTTTGCCAAAGGCAAAACCATCAAACCGCACACAAACATTCAACGTATCACCGGTCTTCATTTAACTGTTTAAATATTGTGCAGGATTTATGAAGTGTTCTTTCCACACTCCCCTCACATCCATTTCATGGATGTGATTTTCATGGATGAATGTGACTCATTCATTTAATGGGGGCCAGGTCTTTGAGGTACTCTTCTTACTCTTCAGGCAATTTATGGGATAGAAAACCGTGGAGTCTTTAAAAAAACTGACGCTTGAAGCGTTCTTTTATTTGGGGACCTGGATGGCCTAGTAGTTAGGCATCCGGTTATTGGTTAGTTAACACTGCGACGCGGTGTATAATGTTCGAATCCCGCTGATGGAGAGGAAAATTATCTCCTGTGACTGATTCATTATTATAATATATAATAATATATATATATATATATATATATATATATATATATAATATATTATATATATATATAATATATATATATAATATATATATATATATATATTATATATATATAATTATATATATATTATATATAGTAATATATAATATATAAATTATATATATATATATATTTATTATATATATAATTATATATTATATAATATAACCGTATGAGTGTGATTTCCTTTCTCTTTCTTTTTCTTTATCTACCTCTTTTCCCAAGACTGGGAGTTAGGGTGCGCTACAAGCATCGGAAAGAAAAGCAGTAGGGGAGTATGACAAAATGTCGAAAAAGAAACCGCAGCCTTACCGGCCCCCTCTGTAACCACATTTAATTAGTGAAAAACTCGTCACAGACAGATAAATCCAACCTAGAGCTTTCATGAGACCGCAGCGGGGCACCTCACTATGGTGTAATCGTCAAATGTAAGGTTACATCCCTGGCCCAGGGGGCCACAACCATGCCCCCATAAACAAAAACCCCGCATTCTCTGCTCTAATCATGTGGCACCTTTTATTCTCGGCCTTGCCGAAACTCACATTTCCTCCTTCAGACATTCGTTCACCGACTGATCCACTTTCTCTTCGGTCTGCCCCAGCCGGTCGGTTCCCACACACCTCAACAACACTATACTATACCGCTTTAACAACAACCCGAAAACCTTAATAATCCAAAATTCATGCCTTTCCACAATGACCAAATACCATCTGCAACATACTTCAAATTTATTTTCTCTCTCATTTTACACCTTTCTTCCAAAGCCACATGGACACACTCTCTAATTAAGTTCATTCCTCATATTTAATTAATTCCTTCTCAGGACACCTAAGCATGCCTCCTAAGATGTCCATACTGAACCACATTGAACTTTTTTAGATCTATACTTCTTATTCCAGAACATAGTTTCACTACTATCAATAACACAGGTAACAACATACCCTCATGTAAGACCACTAACACACTCAAAGACTTAGTCCCTTTACATTCACCACAACGATTTAATTGCTCCAGCACCTTCCAGCCATTCACAACATCCTACTACAACTCTGCATCATCCGTTTCCTTCTCAATCCAACACATACCCTAAATAATTTAAACTCAGACACTTGCTCCCCAGCTGCTTCACCATCTAACATAACTACATCACTGAGGACTGTCTCACTCACAACATAACCTTACTCTTATCTACGTTTCCATTTTCAAACACCGCCTCCTTTTACATAACCCCAAGCCAAATCTCTTGCCTAACCAATTCCCTCTCAACTCTCTTTCAGATCTTCGCCACAGTACAGACAGTTACCAATCATCCCGGCATATAATAGGAGTAGGGGCACCTCCACTCATCTCCATTCTCCATCATTTAAAAACCTTCCCCTTCCACCCCACCTCATAATTCTTTCAATAACCCCATGCCTATACAAATTGAATAAACCAAGGAGATATAACAGCACCCATGTCCTCACTCCGCAGATATTTAATACCTATTATATGACCATTATATCACCATTGACACCATCACACGCTTCACTATCGGTCATACATACTTTTGATTCCATCTTCAGAAGCCTACCACCAACAAACCAATATATCACTAATACCATGCCATAAAGCTTCCACTATTAACTACTCTATCAATACGCCTGTTGCAAAAATCCATAAAACGAAAAATAATATTTATTCTTCTCCCTATTTTCCCTCAATCATTTGTTTTAAATGTAAAGTTTTGATCCACATATCCCATCCTCTACTACCCCTAAACGCAACTTGTTCTTTACACCGAAGATCAGTCCTTCAGTCACTCGACGCACTCATTTCGACCAAAATGCCAGCATATACCTTCCCAACAACAACAACACTCAATAAACCTTATTCCCCTATAATAATTGCTACAGTTCCCCTTTTCTTCCTTACCCTTATAAATATAAGGGTACTATTACCTGCTCTCCTCCAATCCCTTGGAACTATACCATCCATAAACGCCTTTATTACAGCAACTTCCAAATTCCAATCAATTCATCATCTCGCCTCCGCTCTTAATCATTTCAACCAGTAATTTCATCTATAACCTGCAGATTTACCATTCTTACACTTTCTCACTTAACCCATTACCTCTCCTTACTAATTAACCTCATCCGCCAAAATACTATTCCTTCTTGCACCAATCAAACCCACACACATTCACTAAAACCTCATCATCACTGTTAATATTGTGCAGATTTTCGAAAAGTGTTCTTTTTTTTTCCAACTCCCCTCATTACAAAAAGCAAACCCATCCTATTCATTATACTAAGTTATATATATATATTATTATATATATATTATATATATATATATATATATATTATATATATATATATTATATATATTATATATTATATATATATATATTATATATATATGATATATATAATATTAGTGATGAATCGAATAACCGCAAACCGCAAATATGAAGCAACCAGCACATATTTTTGACAAGCCGCCAACCGCAAAAAAAAAGTTTGTCACTGGTCTAGGACACAACTGCTACAGGAGCGGTTGTCAATGGCCTTCCATGAAACCGCACACTGGCTTGTCATTAAGTTAATCTGTTTTAAAAATACTCTCTTATGCTATCAAACTTTCCCATCTCTCTATTATATATATATATATATATATATTATATATATTATATATAATATATATATATATATATATTATATATATATATATATATATATATATATACTATAAATATCATATATATATATATTATATATATATATATATAATAGTACCCTTATATAAGGGTAAGGGAGAAAAGGGGAACTGTAGAAATTATAGGGGAATAAGTTTAATTGAGTGTTGTAAGGAAGGTGAATGCTGGTATTTTGGTCGAAAGAGTGTGTCGAGTGACTGAGGGACTGATTGGTGAGAAACAAGGTGCGTTGCGTTTAGAAGTGGTACGAGGATGTGTGGATCAAATCTTACATTGAAAACAAATGATTGAGAGAGAAAATGAGGGAGAGAAGAAATAAAATTATATTTTAAGGTTTTATGGATTTACAACCGGCGTATGATTAAGTTAAATAGGGAAGCTTTAATGGCAGGTTTAGTGATATATGGTGGGTGGTAGGCTTCTTCTGAGGGAAATCAAAAGTATGTATGGAGATAAATAGAAAGGCGTGTGTAAGAATAAAATGTGTCAATGGTGATTGGTTTGTTTAGGAGGATTAATAGCGGAGTGAGACAGGGTTGTGTTATGTCCTCCTTGGTTTATTCAATTTGTATTATGGATGGGCGTTATGAAAGAATTCGAGGTGGGGATGGGAGGAAGATGGTGTTAGAATGAATGGAGAATGGAGATGAGTGGAGGGTGCCTAGCTATTATATGCCGTGATTTGGTTTTGGTTCTGTGGTGCGAATGCTGAAGAAGAGTTTTGAGAGGGATTGGTAAAGATTGGCAGGGGATGTAACAGGAGGGGTTTGGAAGTAAACGTAGATAAGCAGTAGGTTATGGGGTTGTGAGTGAGGCCAGTCCTCAGTGTGAAGTTATGTTAGATGTGAGCAGCTGGAGCAAGTGTCTTGAGTTTAAATATTTTAGGGTATGTGTTGGATGAGAAGGGAACCGATGATGGTAGATAAGAGTGAGTTGTGAATGGCAGGAAGGTTTGCTGGTGCAATTAAATCCTTGGTGGATGTAAAGAGGACTAAGTCTTGATTGCGGGCTAGAGTCTTACATGAGGTATGGTTTGTTACCTGTGGTATAGTAGGTAGTGAGACTATGGGTTCTGGAAAAAGAAGTATTAG
>JABUQX010103431.1:0-2500 GCA_015478945.1 Trachelipus rathkii
ATATATACCTGTGTTACCAGAGTGCAGGACGCTTGGACCAAACTCTATTCCACCAACCTCTTTCCCCAGCCTCCACCCATTTGAAAAGGTTATATATATATATACTAATGCCAGAAATTAATAATTCAAATTCTGCTTCAAAACAAAAGCTTCTGAAGCCCTTTCAGGGGAGAGTTTGCTTCTCCTTTCGTCGTAAATGAGATCTTCACCACTGAAAGACGCTCACTAGCCACATTGTTGAAGGGCATGCTAAGAATTTCCTGGCGACTTCTGCAAGATGGAAAACTTTTACAATTATCACGCCACCAAAGCCAGTGGATCTTTATCTGATTCAAAGCTTTTCGCTTTTGATATTTTCAATGACAGAGTGTCCTTTGACACCTTTGAACAAGACTCTTCATCGCTCTAGAAGCTAAAAGAATGTTCATGGATTCAGCAATGGTTTCGCTAACAGATAGTAATTACGTGACTGTTTCTGTGATCTTTTGCTTTTATTGGCCGGTGATATTTCTGCCGTTAGCAGCATTTCATCACATAGGCATCCTAAATTAATTTAACCCTCTGTGAAACACGTGGTTCAAGAAATTTGTTTTGTATCTAGGGTTTAGAAAAGTTGCTATTGCACATGCGGCATCGTTTTGCAGGTTTGAATCTGTGTCTATCACAGGATGAGTGTAACATCGATCGAAATTAAAGAAATTATTATATATGTATATGTATATAATAATAATATATATATGTATGTATATATATATATCATCTATATAATGTATCATATCATATAATAATATTTACACATCATCATATGTATATGTATACATATATATACATATATATATCTCTCTCCTCTCCTATCCATAATATATGTATAACCAATAATAATAATATGTAATATATATATATGTAACCAATAATAATATAATAATACAATAATAATAATGTGTGTAACCAACCAACAATATATGTAATAATATGTAATAATAACTTCAGTATATATAAATATGTATATATATATGTATATATACCATATATACCTATATATGCATATATGCATATATCTGCCTCATTATATACCATCATATCATATCTATAATAATAAATATATAATAATAATAATAATAATATAATAATAATATATAATATATATATATATGTAATAATAATAATAATATCAACCTCTCAATAATAATAATAATATGTATGATAATAATAATATTATAATAATAATATGTATATATATGATTTATATATATATATAATAATATATATGTAATAATAATAATAGCATAATAATAATAATATAATATGTATATATGTAATATATATAATATATAATAATAGTAATAATATAATAATAATAATATATGTAATAATAATAATATATAATAATATATATAATAATAATATGTATGTAATATAATATATATATAATAATAATAATAATAATATATATATAATAATAATATATATATATATAATAATATATATACTGTATATAATAATAATAATAATAATAATAATAATAATAATAATATGTAATAACCAATAATAATAATATATATATAATAATAATAATAATAATAATAATATATATACTATATAATAACAATAATAACAATATGTAATAATATGCTATGCTATCCTGTATATATAAGGTAGTGCACGCACATATTTCTCATAATTCATAGATGAAAACTATCAGCTATCTGCAAAAACGTTCTTGCGGATGCGAATGAGAATATGCACGGATATCCGCATGCGAATACGGATGCGGATATCCGCTTCCCTAATATATATATATTTATATATATATATATATATATATATATATATATATATATATATATATAACTATATAAATATATATATATATATATATATATATATATATATATATATATATATATATATATATATATATATATATATATATATATATTTATATATATATGTATATATATATATATATATATATATATATATATATATATATATATATATTTCTATTTTTCAATAGATATATATATATATGTATAAGTATATCTATATATATATATATATATATATATATATATATACTATCATTGGTAAACGTTAAAGGGCGGATACATAAGAAAACAAAGTGAAACTCGCTCATTTTGTACTTAAGACATGTTCTTTAGGATTTACGAACGCATAGAGATTTTTAAGTGAAGAAAATTAAGCAGAAAACTCACAGGATGGAAGTAACTGTAATTCCAGATCACAGAAGTGGCTGAAAGGAGGTACCACGCAACCTAGGAATCTTCAAGTAAAGCTGATATGAGTTCTTGATATAACCTGTGGGCGATATCTCCAAGCTTGATGGCATTCAATTTATATATATATATATATATATATATATATATATATATATATATATATATATGTAATAACCCTTTTATATATATATGTACTGTATATATATTAGCATATATATATATATAACTATCTTCTTGATAATGTAATATAATAATAATAA
>JABUQX010103431.1:10000-28322 GCA_015478945.1 Trachelipus rathkii
TCTTTCCTACTTTGAGTTCCTCGGATCACCTTCTTATCTCGAGTCTCTGTTTTATTACTTCAAGTTCTCCTCAGGAAAGACCCCCGCCATACGTGCTAGAAAACGTTTTGGAGGTAACTATCGGTGCTCGTGACTTAAACTTGTCAAACTGTTCGGTCATTCTCTTTCATTTTCACCCTATAGAATGAACTATGCTTATTATATCCTAGTTGTTAGTTTATTACCTCGTCTCCTCGTCCTCGGAGTTGTGCTGAGATAATTACCTGAGAGTGTAGGGATTTAATCTTCTCGGAATGGAAGCGTAACATCTATATTCTTTTCCCCCTTAATCTAATCCTATAACAAAACCTTGGTTTTTACACTGCTGAGTTCCTCGTGTGCTATTAGCCCACAAGGACACTTACCCTCAGAAATTACATCGTCTTTCAACTCTAGAAACTCGTGTCAAACTTATAAATTCAATCCAAGAGTTGTGTATAAATTATTCTCTAACGTAACTTAAAACTCTTATTCTCATTAGAAATGCAATAATCTTAACTGGTTTCCTCTTCCTTTTTCCTCTCTAGCATTTTGCAAAAAAATTTCAATTCTAAGTTTTGCTTCTCTTCTTTCCCTTCCCTCTAGCATCTTTCAGCGGTACAGCACTGCCATTTTTGCATACCCGCTATAAGCTGTACTTCATTTACGGTGAACTTAAAACTTTTGCTTCAAGATTCCACTTAGAACATTTCGGAGTTATTCCTTTATATCCTTACTTTCTACTCTTACACCATTCCATACTCCACATCCACTCCAATCGTTTATGCCTAATAATTAGGAAATTTCTTCGTGAGAAGATTGCTATTATCCACTCTCTCTCTCTTGAGCTTTGACACTAAAGAAGGTGTACGATTATAGCATATCCATCTCTGCCTTTCATTTGACATTCCTTCACTGCTGGAGACGTGTTTGCTCATTCAGCCTGTATCCGCAAAAAAGGTACTTCTCTTAACCTTTCCGATACCAATCGTCCTAATCATTTAACTTCTTGTTCTTTCTAAAGTTCTCTGAATCTATTCTATGATGAAGATTTTGTGAAATCACCACAATTCTGTATCTTTAATGATTTTTATCTATCTGATAAGTGCTCATTACTGGTCATCTTCACTCTTCTTCTTCTGTTCTTTGTGCTCTCCTTCGACGATTTCGGTAAATCTTATCGCTGGGCGCCAACATATCGAGGGAGCTACGTTAGGATCTCGGCACAAAGATTTGATTTCTAAATATCTCTCTTTCGATATCTATCATTCTTTTCTATTTATTCTTCTCTTTGATTTCCTTCCGGTCGTTCTACTGCAATTTTTATCTACTCCACTAGTTTATACGTTAACTATTTTCTAATTTTTCATTAATGACTCTCTCTTGTTACTTCACTACATATCCAACTTTTTACTATGTTGATTCCACTTTTCATTGCTTCTTTCACTTTGAAAGAGGTTCCATTTAGACGTCCAGAGTAATCGTGATAGGAGGGCAGCCTTGGGGGGACAATTGACTTCTCATCTTTCCGTAATTTTCTAATATATGGGGCAGAAGATAAATATGACTCTTTTATTTCAATGCTGTACATATCAAAAACTCGTTTTTCCTTACATCTATCAAAAAAATTTTATTCGACAAAATTTTCCACACAATCATATCTTTTTGAAAACACATCTTAAGCCTTTCTTTTTTTCTTAAATATTTTAATTTTTTTCCTTACTTATCCGATTTTCTTGGAAGAATCACATTATTCTCGTCACTAAGCAGTTTTTAAGAAGCTAGCTGTTCTTGGCGACATCAAAATCTTCTCTTACATCTTCCCCAGTTGCTTGCTTTGTAAAGTTATACTCCCATGCAACTATAGTTGAAAAGGTGGAGTTTATATTCAAGGAGGGGGCGTAAAACACATTGAAAGTGTCAATATCTAATGCAAATTTAGCGAATGCGCATAGACGTAGGTCTTAATGCGAGTGAGACTTGATTCAGCAGGAAACACAAAAGATGAAAGAGAATTCCGTAAAATAGAGGTGACTGGAAAAAAGGAAACACCCCAGCGAACAAACATATAGTTGTTAATGTCAACACAAAACTCATGTGGAGACATTGCACTCCTTGTGATACGAGGGCGCCGTAAAGGTGGTGGCACTCGAGTGGCCAGTTCCCTCGAGCATTTGACGCTGTCACACCTATAGAAAAGGGACAAAGCTACAACATCGTCGTCGCCAAAGATAGAGGTCAAAGTGAAATTGAAAGTACAGAACAATTTTTAAGCCCTTTGGACTTTGACTCAGACTCTTTTCAAAGTGGGCGATAACCAGAGCCCCTTAGATATGAAGAATATCACTCCATAACTAGGGCTTAAATGAGACTTGTATAAGTTGAGTAGACTGTGAAGAGGGAAAAAAATCTCGTATCCTAAACAGAACTCCCAGCTTCATTGAGCAACAATAGCAACCTTTGTGATGTGAGGTTTCCAAGACATTTCTTGTTTTATGTTAAGACCAAAAATGTTATAATATATTTCAGACAGAATAAAATGAGATAACCATCGAAAGAGATGGAATTAAAAAGATTAGAAGATACTTAGAGGGCTGATTGTAGAAGTCTGTCTTTAATAGAAGTAAAATTTTTACAAGGTGGACGACTACCCACAGGGAAATTTCAATCTATAGGGTGCGTTGTTCGATTCTTATAATGGAGTACGCATCGATATGTTGTAGGGATTTACAACTCGGACAACGCTTCTAAAAAAAAGTAAATCAAATGTTTTTTAGTCTTGCTAATCTCCTATTTGTCTTTGAATCCTAAAATCGCGTTTTCTGTCAGTCAAACTCTGTTAAAATCATTCTCCTCAAACTACTGTTAAACTTTATGAAACAGAACACACGTTCATTATTCTCGAATCTCTTTAGTAGTACATCCTCCTCTCTTCAGAGAGGTAAGTGGTGACTCATTTATATCTACACAGGCTTCTTTTTTCCCTATCCAACCCCTGACCTCAAGACACTTTCCTCCTTCTAGTTCTTCTACTGTATATACTTTAAATACTTGGAAATTCATTTATCGGAACTCTCACTGTACAACATCTGATATATCATATGAACCTAACAAATCTACGTAGATTCCGTATGGACTACTGACCTTCCTTACTCTCATCTCTCTCTCTCGTCTCTCTCTCATCTCTCGTCTCTCTCTCTCTTCTCTCTCTCTTCTCTCTCTCTCTCATCTCTCCATACTCTCTCTCTCTCTCATCCATCATATCTCTCCTCTCCTCTTCTCTCTCTATATAGTATATATAATATATATATATAATTTACTATTAATAATAATATATAATAGTATATATATATATGATATATAATAAATAAATATAATAATAATATATATAATATATATATAATTTATATATTTGGACCTGTCAAATTTAAAAGTTCAAAAGACCTTTCTCTCGTATATTTTCAATTTTATGTATATACTGTTGAGCTCAACTCAAACTTTTCTAGTTGAAGTAAATATGAATTCGAATTAATTTAAATCAAATCTTTAAGTTCAGAACAATCAAATGTATGTATAACTCACACTCGGTATATATATATAAAATATTATATATCTATCAGTATATATATTATATTATATTATATAATATATAATTAATAATATATATATAATATATATAATATATATATTAATATATAATAATATATTCAATATATATATATAGTATACTATATATATATATAGGCCAGCCGCCCGAAAGCATCATGCATGTATATTTAAAAAAACATA
The DNA here is from genome assembly GCA_015478945.1 of Trachelipus rathkii. Lineage (NCBI taxonomy): Eukaryota > Metazoa > Arthropoda > Malacostraca > Isopoda > Trachelipodidae > Trachelipus > Trachelipus rathkii. The sequence continues at coordinate 13,808 of JABUQX010103431.1, forward strand.
TTACACGAAAATAAATATGTCTCAGTAATAAATAGTATATAGTAGAGACATTTACCTAACTTAGTCAGTAATTTTAAAAAATTAATTTTATTAATTCTAATATTTATATAAATAACTCCATATGAGATATTTAGTAAAAGTGCATGGCACCTGATTACTTGACAGCCTTGAAGCTGCAGTCTTCGAGAGAAATAAGGTTGCCATAATGTCACGCTTATAAATATAATATTGGGGAGAAAATTATTTATTTTTCTTTTTATATACCTTTAAACTTTAATTCCGACTGGAGGATCGAGGGGGAGACGAAGTCCCCCCCGTCGTCCCCCGAGAGGCCTCGACCCCGAACTCCTCTCTTATCTCATTGTTTACCCTTGGATATTTCTTTAGTGAAAAAAGAATAACAATTCAACATTTTGGATCACTTCCGCTTACAATAAGTTACCCATCGAATCATTAATAAGTCAAAAAAACTGTAAAATTTTTCAACATATTTTTTTAACTAATTTATAATTTTTAATACAAGGTTATGTTTTTTTTTTATTTTTTTAATAATTTTGCAGGTGAAATAATGGTTTCTTGATAATAAATATGATATTTAATTCGTGTACCTGTAATAGTTTTTTATTTAACATGCCTGGCCTTTTCGGGATTCTGACTTATATATATATTATTGATAATATATATATATTATATTATATATATATATTATAATAGTATATATATATATATATAGAGAGTAGTTTAGTGAGTATATGGTGAAAATATATTAGGGTGTATATATAATTTTATATGATATATATTAAGTATAATATATATAGTATATATTATGATTAGGTTTATTATATATATATATATATATGTTATCAGGTGTGATCAAATTTATGGAAAAATTTTAATAAAGTGCAAAATATGCAAAATAATAAGAGTAAAAGTTCCTATAATAGTATGACGTAATGTGCTTAATTTTCCGTCTGGCTGTCTGTTTGTGTGTTTTTTACTAAATATTTTGTATTTCTACGGAAGAACCAAGTAGGTAGCAAACCCTATATTTGGGATGAGTATTGTAGTGTGTAGTGCAAATGACGACAAAAAGAAGTATCAAATTTACTATAATTTTAAACTAACTGACATCAATCTAATTATGGAGGGCACTCTGCATAGTTCTGCGCAAGGACGTTTGTGGTTACCTAAGAGAGAGATTACCTTATACTCTTTAATTTTTGGTCCTATGCGCAAAGGTTTTTTTGCCACTATTTCATTTTCAGACGGCTGTCGTGAAAATAGGTATTGCATGTCCAGAAGACAACAGCTAATATTTGCTAGCAGGACCCGTCAAAATCGTGAGCTGTTTGATTTAGAAGAAATTAGTTCTTAATGAATTTCTAGTATTCCTGAAAAGTAGAACACGCGAGAATTGTCAATACAGTTTAATTCGAACCAATCAAGTATTTGGAGTATTACTACACGAGCAACAGTTATTAACTCCTACCTAGTGGGTCTTCACATCAGTGCATTAGCTCTGAGTTTGGCCACTGACTATGCTCCTTCGTGTTATGTTATTATGTTCAATGGTGTTTTATGAACAAATGTATTGAACCAAACTTTTTACGAAGGTTTTATTTACCTGACGAGGCTCACTTACAAGTAACATGCATCGTTTTAACGTTCATTAATCTGAGACACATTTGGCAGCACATTGGAATCCTCTTTGCATTAAACAGAATCGTTCGACAATCTCATCTAAGTTGTCAAAGTAAAACTATGGGCAGAATTTTTTACATATTCATGAAGCTTATGTCCGAGCTTCTCCAGGCTTATAATATATATATATATATATATATCTCAGTACCTTGTTTGAATGATGGTGTACCTCTTCAGTTGCGCCAAACATGTGTTTAATTACACATGGGGCCTCCTGCACCTCGTTAGTGCACTTGCAGTTCGTAGAGCACCATGAATGAATACCCTTTCTCATATCATGGTAGGTCGAGGTTGGCCCAGTTGCCTTGTGCCAGTGTCTATAGGTTCTAGTCTGGGTTTGTGTGTTATTGCGAGAGCTATGCTGTTTTGGTCATTACCTTTGGGGACATTTAAAGACTTTAGTATACTCTTTCTCCAATCGACACCGTTGAGGACCTACGATTAAGGATTATGAATCGGAATTTGAAACGAATCAAAAACATTACTCCGGAAGAGTTTAAACTGGGTCTCCGAACAATCCGTGAGAAGATCTATCCTGGATAGAGTGCATTAAAGGAAACAACGGAAGAGTCATTTTTCACAATCATACTTATAACTTAATCTTAGTCATTTTGATATCATTTAGTAGTGCTTTAGAAAATACAGTAATGAGTGTTATGTTGTAGAAAATTAAAACCTAGTCATAGAATAATAATATGTTTATTTTACACCTCCTATTGGGGCCGGTAAATGAGTTATTCATTTCGTTGACAATCGACGCATTTTAAAATCTTCAGTTAGTTTTGTAACTTACTTGGTTCGTAGATACAAGATATGTTAGTAAAAAAACACATACTAGAACAGCAAGACGTGAATAACTAAGCACTATTTCTTCAATACGTTTCTTTTATAGGAAACTTTTTACCTTTATTTTTGCATTCTTATCAGTTATCAAACAAATTTCTTTACGAGATAAGTTTTTTGTTGATATACAGGCTATATTATATATTGATGTTATATATATATGATATAGTTATATTATATTAGTATATATTATATATATATAGTGTGTGGTATTAGTATTATATATAATATTATTTTTGTATTATATATATCTTAGGCTTCATTATGGGTTATTAGTTGTGACTAAGTATATTTTACTTATAGTTATGTGTTAGTCTGTATTAGTTGTTAGTATTAAGTATTGAGTATATATAATATATATATATTATATATATACTTTATATATAATATAGTATATAGTATTTATATATAATCTTATAAATATGTATTATTTTTATATATTATAATTATAATTTTATATGCATTTTTTACATATTATATTTTATATTTATACTACTCAAATTATACTCTATCTTTCTATTTTTTTATATATATATATTATATATTAATAATATATATATATATATATAATATTATTATTAATTATATATATATTACATATATATATAATGTATAATATTATATTTATTTTATTATTAGTTATTATTTGTATGTAGGAGGTCAAGGGTGGATAGTGAAGAAAAGGAAGCTTGTTTTTATTAATAAGATGATTTGCTCGCTCAAAGAAGATGGTTTGTTAGAGTAGTAGGTCAGATACATAAGAAAAGATTTTCCTTTCGCTGGTTATATATGGCAGACTAGAAGCTAGCAACCCTTCTTTTCTTATTTGCTTGTATTACTCCTGTGCACCAGCGTTGAAGAACTTAATGCGCTCACGTAGAGGCAAGCATCCTCTGGTGAGATGCTCTCGTGGAGAACGAGTTGAGGCCTTAATGGAAGCAGATATGCTATTCTAAACTCTCAAAGGGTGCAAAACCCTTTGAGAGACATTTTTGAACCGCGAAATACTGCGCGATCACGAATACCATTGCACCCGAGAAATGATTATTTCTAGAGTGCCTAGGTAAGAGTTTCGGGACATAAGAATGTTAAGATGCTGGACCAACTGACAGGTCGAAAGCCCTTCCTCAGTCTATCTTATTCAGATGTATAGATAGATTATATATATATATTAATATATATATATTAATATTTTTAAATATTTATATTATATATATATATATATATTATAGTATACTATATAGATATATATATATATATATTATTATATAATATTTATATATAATATATTTATCTTCATATATACTATAATAATATATATATATATTAATATATATATATATATTATTATTATATATTTATTATTATATATACTTATTATTATATATTTATATATACTAATTATATATATATATAATATATATATATGGTATATATACTATATATATATTATAATATATATATATATTATAATATATATTAATATATATTAAGTTATTATATTATGATAATTTATATATATATAATTATATATTATATAATATATATATTAATATATATATATTTATATATATGTAATCATATATATATATATATATATATATTATATATATATGTAATATATTAATATATTATATATGTATATATATATAATATATAAATATATACATATATATTATATTAATATTATATATATTAAATATATAAGTATATATTATATGATATATATTATATATAATAGTTATATATATTATATATGTTATTATATATATATATATATATATATATATATATATTATATTAATATATATATTATTATATAATTGATATATATAATATATATATATATATTATATATATATAATATTATATAATATATTATATATATATAATTCTATCTATAACATCTATAGCAACTCCAGGAAGTGCTGTAACCTGTAGTTGGTCGCAGCATCTACTTCTTATGTCCCCGTGAAACTCTTAACCCTAGAGCACTCTAGAAAAAATCATTTCTCGGCGTCAAATGTATCCGACGCCAGTCCTTGAGTTAAACACTCTCAGGAAGGTTTCGACCTTTCAGTAGAACTATATCGTCTTCAATTAGCTCAAAACTCGTTCTCCGGAGCTCTCTCAGAGATCTGCCTCTAGGCGCATAAGATTCCAACCAATTTTAGGAGTAATACATGCAAAAAGAAAGGACCAAGTTGTCACCCTTGAACTGTGCGAAGAAATCTTCTTATGTTCTGACCTCTACGTAAACAACCAATTCTTCTTTGAGCTGCAAATCATCTTATTACACAGCTGTCCTTTTTTTCACTATCCACCCCTTGACCTCCTACCTCACTGCTTATATAAATATATATATATATTATATATATATTATAATATATATACTATATATATATTATATATATAATATTATTATAATATATATTATTATATATTATATATATATATAAAAGTATATATAATATTATAATATATATTATATTATATAATAATATAATATATACTATTTATATATATTATATATATATATATATATATATATAGGTTATTTATATTATATATATAATATGACTTTTAATATAAATATATATATATTATGATATTATTATTATTATATATAAGTAATATATATATATAATATATATATATATACTTTATATATATAATATAGATATAATATAAATATATATAATATATATATCTATATATAATAATATATATAAAATATATATTACTATATATAGTTATATATATAGGGTGATTCAAAACTATTGTAAAGAAATTTTCGTAACTGATAAGGAAATGCAAACAAAAAGGTAAAAATTCCTATAAAGGTATGACGTAATGTGCGTTTAGTTCCGTCTTGCTGTGTCTGTATGTGTTTTTTACTAAATATCTTTGTATCTACGAAACCAAGTAAGTTACAAATCTAAATTAAATTTAAAATGGCGAACGTTAAAAGTAATTTGAGGAATGAATAACTCATTCGGAATAGGAGCGTTGTAAATAAACATATTATTATTTCGGGGATGTAGAAAAATATCTGTTATTATAAATACATACTGTTTTCTAAAGCACCTACAATGATATCAAAAGACTAAAGATGATTTTTGAAAATGACCTCCGTTGTTCCTAATGCACTCTTCCAGGTGTCTTCTCATCGATTGTCGGAGCCGTTTAAATATTCCAGGAGTCTGTTTGATCGTTTCAATTTCGTTCATTTTCCTTAATCGTATATCTTCAACGGTGTTGTCCTATTGCGAAGATGTATAACTAAGGTTTCTTTTAAATGTCCCCAAAGTAATGATTCCAAACGATTAGGTCCTGGTGACTTGCTGCCACGGGAACTGGCCACACTTCGACCTACTTCCATGATTGTACTGAGAAAGGTATCATTCAGGTGTTATACTGAACCTGCTCAGGTCATCTAAAGGTGTGCAGGAAGCCCCATCGTTGTATAAACCACATGTTTGCGCAACTGAAAAGGTACATCATCAAATAATAGGTAAACTGACTCTTGTTTCAAAAAGTTTTAAGTAGATTTATGCTTATTAAGCTGGGAGGACATCCTCGGACATTAAGTCATGATCACTGTAAAATTCCTGCCAAATGTTTTCTTGAAAAACTGTTGTTGTGAAACGATTCGTTTAATGGCAAATTGAGATTCTGCGTCTGCCTCAACATGTTGTGTTTTCGTTATGAACTGTTACTATTAGCGTTCTGTGTAAAAGTGAGCCTCGTCCTCGTCGGTAAAATAAAATCCTTCGTTTGAAAAAGTTTGGTTCAATACATTTGTTCCAATAATGAACCATTGTGACAAATAACACACGATGGAGCAATAAGTCCGTGGCAATGAGTAATGCACCTGATGCGATCGTGGTATCCGTGTTAATAACTTGCTTGCTCGTGTAGTAACCTCCAAATATACTATTGGTTCGAATTAACTGTAGTGACAATTCTCTCGCCCTTTCTTGTGTTATTACTTCAGAAATTTTCAATTAAAACTACTTATTCTTGCTAAATCAACAGTCGTAGTACGTTAATCGGGGGTTCCTGCCTGCATTAGTGGCTCTTTTGGACTGCAAATACTCTCCTATTTTTCAGACTAGGCTGTTGATGAAATAGTGGACAAAAAGCCTGCGCTTTTGGAACAATTCCGTTAGGGAATATAATTCTCTTGTATTCAAACGTCTTGCTGCACGACTATTCTGACATAGAGTGCCCTCTCATACATTAGATTGCATGTCGAGATAGTTTAACATTTATAGTATTTGTACTGTCTTTCTCTTCGTCCATTTTGCACTAGTAATCACATGAAAGTACTGCATCCCAAATTATATGGGTTGTACTTCTTTCTTTACTTTGGATTATTCCTACCAAATATTTGTGCTTTTGCCTTGTTCTAGTCTTTCTTTTTATCTTCTTCTTGTTCTTCTTTCCCAGCCTATCTATCCTCTTTTTCCTCTCGACCCACAGTGAATACGCACTCCTGTATTCTGTTGTTGCTGATTTTTGGTTGACGCTTGTTTTCAGAGATGTTCTGCTCTTTCTGCCTGTGCCTCTGTCTGTCTTCTTCTGTCTGGGGGACGTAATTACCTACCTTCGCCTGATTCAGCCTTCCAGTCAAGGGCAGGCGCCACAGATAAGGACCGCTGGAGCGTTCGGTCTTAGTATCAGGCAGTGGCTGTCCTACTGGTCGTAGATTTACAAAATTATAGAAAACACAGTACAGGGACACCGACGGAAGACTAGCCAACGTCAAACCCGTATTAGGACGTTAACCTTATGGGGCATTGTTCTATTCAGTACTCAAACTGTCCATTAATGGCATCATTCCTGTATATTTTAGATTATAAGATATTAATATAATATTAAGATATAATAGTATTAATCTATTTGATCCCTAATACTTATTTAGATTGTATTAGAATAAGTAGTATATGATATGTTGAATCATATTATATTATATAATTAATATTTAAATATAATAATATTTATGATAAAATATAAAATCTGAGTTTATACTAGAAATGGTCACATCCCGAAGATGGTAAAAGCCCGCCTCATGGTAAAAGAACTTTAAAAATTACACTTAGTGACAGGTACACGGCATATATTTGTATGAGTGGCCAGCGAAAAAATAAAAGGTATCCAGATGTAAGTGCAAGAGACATGTACCGGCAGAAAATGTGTGAAAAAAAAAGTAAAAAAAAAGGAACGCGTGTGAAAATTAACCCAGTGGTTAAAATGTGAAAAAATTACAGGGTGAGGTAACCAGGCGAAGATGCGGCTTATCTTCCCGGAGGTTGAGACGGGAGAAGTGCCAAAATGGTGAAGTGTGCGTGGTTCACTTAAAGTAATTATGCACGGGTCAAGAACGATAAAGAGAGTTCGGGGTGTGCCTGCAAGCCTTACGGAGCCGACGGGGGACTTTTCGTTCCCCCTCGTGTCCTCCGTCGCTTCGAACCCCCTAAGAAGGATTATAAAAGAAAAAAATTATTATTCTGCCAATTTGAGATTTGATTAAAGCGACATGGGCAACCTTATGCTGCTTCGAGACTGGCAGCTTGTCAATGCTGGCATAGTCGAATTTCAGAAAGCCGCACGTGTTGTACTTAATTAGTTAATTATTGGTTATTGAATTATAGTAAGAATAAAGTATTGGAAAATTCGCGGTGAAACATTGCGTCCGATGAATGAAATGAAATTTGAAGGTTAGTTGATATGTGTATAGTTTTCTTAGGTACATTGGCCGGAACGCGGGGGCTTGGCCTTAACTGATATGATTATAATATAGATGAGATAGTATATATATATATTATGAGTAGATAATTGATGATCTATATATGGGGATGATATGATTATCGATATAATAATATAAGAATAGATATATATAGTGATTATTATTAGATTATAGATATTATAAGTATATCCGAGGTTGAATTATACATTACATGATGGGTCTTGAACGTTTGAAGTTGGAGCAAAGAGTCGAATTCAGATGACGTTTCAACGAAAAAGTTTGAAAGTGTGAAGCTTCAAACAGATCAAACATTTAAAGAAAAGAGGACGAAGAAAGGCGGAAACTTGTGAAAGTTTGGAAGGTGCCAAATTATATCAGAGAAGTAACTATTCTTTATATAAGATGGCTTTTTAAATTCATTGATGAAATGAAATTTGACAGAGTTATAGTTAAAATAATTCTAATATATTAATATATTCATGAGCGTGGTCCATGATATTCTAGTTAAAGAGAGAGAAAGACAGAGAGAGCTAAAGGAAAGAGAGAGAGAAGACGAGAGAGAGAGAGAGAGAGAGAGAGAGAGAGAGAGAGAGAGAGAGAGAGAGAGAGAGAGAGCAGAGAGAGAGAGAGTAAGGAAGGTTTCATTAGTCTTCATTAACGAATCTACTTAATTGGTGTGGTAGGGTCAGTTATTTGATATTATCAGATTGTGTGGTACAGTGGAGAGCCGATATTGAATGGCAAAAAGTATTTAAAGTCAGAAGACAGTAGAGAAACTTAGAAGAGGAAGTGTCGGTTCGTTGGGGTTCAGGGGTGGGAAGGGAAAAAGGAAGCTTGTGTAGATAAATTTGAGGCCACACTACCGCGCCCTTTGAAGAGAGGAGGTGTTAACGTACTAGAGGTTCGCGGATTGGAATCAGGTCTGTTCAGTTGAACAATAGTGAGGAGAATGATTGTTAAACAGGTGGACGAACAGAAACCGGTGGTATTTGAGATTCAAAAGACAATTAGGAGAGTAGCAAGATTAAAAAACATTGTTGATGTTGTCTGGGTTGTAAGAAAGGGGTCCGAGTTGTGAATTACACATTAGCGAGGCGTTACTCCCCATTATAAGAGACGAACAACGCCCCTATAGATGAAATTTCCCTGTGGGTACGTCTCCACCTTGTAAAATTTTACTCTTTAAGAACACGACTTCTACAAATCAGCCTCTCTAAGATATCTTCTAATCTTTTAACTTCCCATCTCTTTCGATGGTTCTCTCGTGTCTCCTGCTGAATATATAAACATTTTTGGTCTTAACATAAACAAGAAATGTCTTGGAAACCTCACATCACAAAGGTTGCTATTGTTGCCTCAAGGAAGCTGGGAGTTCTGTTTAGGCTACGAGATTTTTTTCCCTCTTCACAGTTACTCCAACTATACAAAGGTCTCATAAGCCCTAGTATGGAGTGATATTCTCATATCTAAGGGGGCTCTGGTTTCGCCCAACTTTTGGAAAGAGTCGAGTCAAAATCCAAAGGGTCTAAAAACTGTTCTGTACTTTCCAATTCACTTGACCCTCTATCTTTGGGACGCGATGTTGAAGCTTTGTCCCTTTTCTATAGGTGTGACAGCGTCAAATGCTCGAGGGAACTGGCCACTCGAGTGCCACCACCTTTACGGCGCCCTCGTATCACAAGGAGTGCAATGTCTCCACATGAGTTTTGTGTTGACATTAACAACTATATGTTTGTTCGCTGGGGTGTTTCCTTTTTTCCAGTCACCTCTATTTTACGGAATTCTCTTTCATCTTTTGTGTTTCCTGCTGAATCAAGTCTCACTCGCATTAAGACCTACGTCTATGCGCATTCGCTAAATTTGCATTAGATATTGACACTTTCAATGTGTTTTACGCCCCCTCCTTGAATAGGACTCTGCCCGTGAGCGGTGGTGACAACTGTAAAAAAGATACAAAGCAAGCAACTGGGAAGGTGTAAAGAAGTTTTGATGTCGCCTAAGAACACCTAGCCTCTTAAAAACTAGCTTAGTGAGAGAAATAATGTGATTCTTCCAAAGAAAATCGCGAGGAAAGGAAATAATTAAAATATTAAGAAAATTAGAAGGCTTGAGTTGAGTGTCTTCAAAGAAGACATTATAGATGTGTGGAAAATTTTTGTCAAGTAGATAGATGAAGGAAACGAGTTTTTGAAGCATTGAAAAAGAGTCATATTTTCTCTGCCCCAATTAGAAATACGAGAAAGATGAGAAGTCAATTGTCCCCCCAAGGCTGCCCTCCTATCACCGATTACTTGACGTTAAATGGAACCTCTTTCAAAGTGAAAGAAGCAATGAAAAGTGGAATCAACAGAGTAAGAGTGGATAAGTGATGAAATGACAAAGAGAAAGTCATTAATGAAAATTAGAAAAATAGTTAGGGATAAAATAGAACCTTGAGGAACACCACTATTGTTGCTATAGAACGACCGGAAAGGAAATCAAAGAGAAGGTTCCAAAGAGAATGATAGATACCCATAGGGAGAAATTTAGAAATCAAATCTTTGTGCCAGATCCTAACGTAAGCTCTCGATATGTCTGGCGCCACAGCGAAAGATTTACCGAAATGTTGAATGGAAGAGGACCCAGAACCAGAAAGAAGAGAGAGAAGATGACCAGTAGAGCACTTATCAGAGATAAGAATCATAAGATTACAAGAATTGATGTGATTCAAAATCTTCTTCATAAGAATAGATTCGAGAACTTTAGAAAGAAAGTTAGGGATAATAAGAGGGTTGGAAGGTTGAGAGCTCCTTTTTGCGGCACAGGCTGAATGAGCAAACACGTCTCCAGCAGGAAGAGAATGTCAAAATGGAAAGGCAGAGATGGAATAGCTTAATCGTACACCTTCTTAGTGTCAAGCTCAGAGAGAGAGAGGAAATAGCATCTTCAGAAGAAATTTCATTATTAGGCATAAACGAATTGGAGGTGGATGTGGAGATGGAGGTGAAGGTGAAGAAGGAGGAATAACTCCGAAATCGTCTAAGGTGGAATTTGAAGCAAAAGTTTCAGCGAAGAGTACAGCTTTAGCGGGATGCAAAATGGCAGCTGTACCGCTGAAAGATGCTAGAGGAAGGGAAAGAAGAAGAAGCAAACTTAGAATTGAAATTTTTTTGCAAAATGCTAGAGAGGAAACAAGGAAGAGGAACCAGTAAGATTATTGCATTTTCTAAAGAGAAAAGAGTTTTTAATGTTACGGAGAATAATTTTTACACAACTCTTGGATGATATATAAGTTGCACGAGTTTCTAGAGTTTGAAGACGATGGTAATTTCTGAAGGTAGCGTCCTTGTGGCTAATAGCACGAGAACAAGCAGAGTTAAACCAAGGTTTGTTAGGATTAGATAAGGGGGAAAGAATATAGAATGTACGCTTCCATTCCAGAGAAAATCCCCTCGGTAATTATCTCAGCACACTCCGAGGGACGAGGGACGAGGGACTCCTAACACGGAAGCAGTAGTCATTCTATGGGAAATGAAAGAAGAATGACCGAAAGTTTGACAAGTTAGCAGCACCGAAGTACCAAAAACGTTTCCTAGCCGTAGGCGGGGGTCTTTCCTGCGGAAGACTTGAAGAAATAAACAGGAGACGGAGATAAGAAGGTGATCCGAGGAACCTGGAAAAGAAAAAGAGTTTAGCAGAATGAAAAGAATGATTAGAGGTTTGGAAAAGGTCTAGAATGTTGTATTCATCTCCAAGGTAATCACATTTACGATTAAGCAGCTGCACCAATTGATCGAGACTGGGTAATTTTTTTATCGGGACTGCATATTGTATGGATGAAAATAAATGCATGCTCGCATTACAAATTGCACATAAACATTATGTCCCAGAATATCATCAATCCTTGGTAGATTTCCTTTAGCCTATCGTGGCTGGGAGGTAAAACTCTTGGTTTAACATCATAGGGTAAGGGTTCAAACCCACCTGGGACATAATGTTTATGTACAATTTGTAATGCGAGCATGCAATTTATTTCATCCATACCATAGTGCAGTCCCGATAAAAATAACCCAGTCTGTGCCCCTGGCCCGGTGGTAGGCGGGGAGTCTTCCGATTAATAACCGTGGTGAATATCATCAAGTCCTTCGTGATTTCCTTTTAGCCTATCGTGGCTGGGAGGTAAAACTTTTGGTTTAACATCATAGGTAAGGGTTCAAACCCACCTGGGACATAATGTTTGTTTATGTACAATTTATAATGCGAGCATGCATTTATTTCATTCCATCATATATATTATATATAATATATATATATATATATATATATTATTAATATTATATATATATATATATATAATACATATATATTATATATTATAAGTATATATTTATATATATATATATATATAATATATAATATATTATATATATATATATATATATATATATATATAATATATATATATATATATATATATATTAATATATATTAATATATATATATAATATATATATACTTATTATATATATAGGTATGTGTGTGTTTATGAAAGGAAACCACGAAAGACATGAGGTATAAAAAAATTTTATTACGACGTTTCGAGTCTTTCTTACTCATCTCAGGTATCTAACAATATATATAATATATATTATATATATATATAATATATATAATATATATATATAATAATAATTAAATCATATATATATATATAATATTATATATAGTATATGTGATATATATATAATATATATATGATATACTATATATATATATATATATATATATATAAATATATATTATATATATATTAATTAAAACGCATATAGCTGGACTATATTGAGTTCTTAAATTACTTTATCGAATTTTAATAAAATAATGATAGACTATTCAATTAACCTATCATTACCTATATATATCTTTATAGTATATTATTATATATATATTAACTCATAAATTTAATATTATAACTTGCTAACTTTATTCCTAAGACATGTAAATATATAGTTTATACATATATATATATATATATTAATAATACTATATTTATAATATGAATATATATATATAATATATTTATATATATAATATTATATATATACGTATATTATATATATAATTATATATACTATATATAATAATTATTCATATATTATTATTATGAACACAGTTTTATACATCTTTCATATGATTTTTCTAATTTGTTTGTTCAAAGAGTTTTATTTTTGTGTTTACTCAAAAGAAATGTTTTAAGAGAAGATTCTATGATGTTTTATGAGCGTTTGGGGACTACGCAGCTTCCATCAATTTACATTTTTTTTATTTCTTTCACGTTCTCCTTATAACTTTATTTATTTTTCATTAGCCAAATCAAGGTTTAATACACCATTGAAAAATTACGAGTCACCATTTAACATAATAGTCTGATATATTATCAATCATAATATATAGAATTATATATATATATATATATATTTAATATATATCCTGTATAGTGATATATAGTACTATAATTATATAATATATATAATATATACTAATATTATATATATATATAATATATGAATATATTATAAAAAATAATATATATATAAATATGTTATATATAAATATATTACTATACGATTATATATTATATATAATATAATTAATAATCATAAATATATATATATATAGTATATAACATATATAAATTATATATACCTATAGTATTATTACAAATATTTTTATATAGACAATGTGAAACTCATATTTAATAATTTCTCATATTTTTTCTAATTTTTATAGATATATATTTATATATAGTATAATATTATTAATCTATATATCATAGTATATAATTCTAACGTTTATATAGCTATACTAATCTGGTATTATTTATTTACTTATTGATGTATTTATTATATTAATATGTTATAGATAAATATTAATAATATATTTACAAGTGACTTTTAATCCCTTAGCTGCCCTTTTTATTTCTCATAAGCAGTGAGAAATGGGCTTTCTAAATACTTGCATTGACATAGAGTCGAAGAATATTTATAATCTTAGTCCCACAACCAACTTATGGAATTATTTCTAAAACCATATCTGAGTAGTTTTCATTGGCGGACCAAAATATAGTCCTCTATCATATTTAGATTCAAATGTTAAATTAATTCTTATCAATCACAAAAAAAATTAATTAATTGTCAATTGAAATAAATCTGTCGGCGTCTCTCGTGTCTTTCCAATAGTTCA
>JABUQX010103433.1:2500-17500 GCA_015478945.1 Trachelipus rathkii
CAATTAAAGATTAATAAAATGTTACTAAAATCAAATTAAAAATTAAAAAGTAAAAGATTTAAAAAATGTTTTTGAATTTTATAAATTAAATTGAATGGTAAATATTATTTGGATTGAACTTTATTTATCTTCTCTTTCATAGTGTAAATTTTACTTTTCATTATTAACAAAACCTCCAAAGAACGTAAGAAAAATTAACATGATACATATATATATAATTATTATATTATATAACTGATATATATATATGTATATTATACTATTAAATTATTATATAATTATTATATATATATATATATATTATATATATATATATATATATATATACTTTATATATATATATATATTATAATAGTATATTAATATAACTTATTCATATAATTTATTAATATAATTATATATAAGTATATATATATATATACAACTATAGTATATAGTCTATAGTATCTATAATATATAAGATTATTTATTATAATAAATTATAGTGTCAATGCTATATAAATATAATCTTACTATAATTACTAAACTATAATAATTAAAATAATTTAATATTTTTATATTGATCAATTAAAATATAAATCAATTATATATATATTATATTATATAATATATTATATATATATATATATATCCTATATAGTATAATATAATATATATATATATAATATATATATATTATATTATATTTTATATTATCCAAAACTACGATAGGTACAAGAAATGAACTAATTGTGACATGATATGGAGATAACAAACTGATCCCATTTATTCGTAGAGCAAAGAAGAAACTTTTTTATATTAGTTTAGCCTTTAAATAAAAAACATATTATGGATATTCAAGCTCTTGGGAGTATATGGTAATTATTTTTTTAGGGGGAGGCTCGAGGCCGGACGGTGGACGAAGGGGAGCTCGGGTCCCCCCGTCGCTCTACCAGGAGCGAGAAGAACGCCCGAACTCTTGGTGGCATCTTTGCGGGTTTACCTCTGGAGTGTATTCTTTTTAGTTTAAAAAAAAAATTACTTTTTTTATTTTCATTACAATTTCAATTACGCTGGATTAAAAATGGAAAAACAATAGTTTCATTGTACCTATCGTAGTTTTGGAGATATTTAAGTATAAAAAAAAAATCATTTTCACACAGAATATATCTAATACGCTTTAGATTTCACTTATGTTTATCGGTTTTCTTTAGTACATCTTAGTTTATTAGAGATTATTAAATGCGGATTGACTTTAACTTAAGTTTCAACTGGTTAGGTTTAGGTTTGTACTTATAATTATATATATTTTAGTTTCAGATAATCCTTTCGGGGACTGAATAATTCAGTATGTAACATTGTATTTTAAACGTAAAAAAAATTCGGCTTTATTATTCTTAATGTTATAATTTCAAATATTGCATTGCGTTACATTTATTTATTCGATCAATTATGGAATAAATATTGCAAAAAGACTTAAAAGTGACCAATCACTTGAACAAATTTCGTATATGTCATTGCATTATCATTTCTGCTAAATACTTAAATTAAATATTAATGAAAATTCGGTTCCTATTTAATAAGTATATTTTTAGTAAAAAAGGGAGGCTACTTTTTTGCTATAATTTGAAATTTTTGTTTTTAATTTTTCTTTTAAATTTAAACTTCTATTTCATATCTATATCAATTAATTGGAATTATATCGGAAAATATATATAGATATGCCAGTAAAATCTACAATAAACGTAATAGGAAAAGAAAAGTTAACTTTACCTATATATTTAATTAATATTAATAATATATATATATATAGTATTATATATATATATTAATAATATATAATTATTATAATATTATAAGATATTAAATTATATATATAGTATATATATATATATATATATTAATATTAAATATAATTTTTAATATAATAGTATAACGGGACATTATTATAATATATATAGCATATATATCATATAGTAGTATCGTATTAATATAGTATAAGGATATATATATATAGTATATATATATATATATAAATGAGATATAATCATTATATATATTATATTAATAATAAGGCTTAAATAATTTAATAATAAATATTATATATATTATATAATATATTAACTATATTAATGAGGTATATATAATATATATATAATATAGAAATATAAAAAAGTAATATATTATTTTATTAACGGGTTGATACTGAAAATATATTATTATATACTATAATATAATATATTATATAAATTCTAATATAAAGTACTATGTAGTTACTCATAATTATATATAATATATTATAGTATATATTATATATAAGTATATAGTAATAAATGAAATTATAACTATGATATAACAGGCTATACTAGCATGATAATTTACAAATAGAATTAACTTATATGTATTTACTGAAAGAAAACGATATTCAAAGCAGAAGACCAATTTATTTTTTCACATAAGAATAATTTACAGAGAATGGAAAAAAAACAAAAAAAAAACAATGTTGAAAGTAGTTTTTACAAAAAAGTGGTAAATAAGTTGTTTTTTTTACGGAGGCCATTTATCTTGAACAAAGTGACGAATAAACGGAACAACATGTTCCTGACAATTTTTACTAAAGAACAAAGATTACTTCATAAAATATGAATAAGTTTATAAAGAAAAAAAAAAGTGACATGATCCCACACAGAGAAAAGGTGAGAGAATAGAAGAGCCTTTTAAAAAGAATTTGTTTCAACACAAAGAAGAAATGAAAATGATTCGAAAGCGTCATCATCTTTAAAAGGAATCTGATTTGAATTGGAGAAACGAATTTTCTATAATGGAGAGGCTTTTCTTTTAGAACAGAAAATAGTTACAAATAAAAAGTTGGACACATAAAACACTACAAAGAAAACCGAAAAGCACAAAAACCAGTACAGGTCATCCTCTTCACAACAGCATATATATATATAATATAGTCGTAAGTATATAGATATATATAATATATAATATATATAAGAATTATATAATTATATTACAGATATAAAATATGAATAAGTATAGAAATATAAAGTAATATAAGAGTATATATTATATATATAGGGAAGTAAAATCATAATTAAAGAGAAAAGATATTAAGATATATTAATTATAGTATATAAGTATTTAAAAAGAATAATATTTTGTTAAAGACGATATGTCGAAAAAAAACAACCAAAAAAGCTCATACCAAAGATATAAGAATAGAAGCCGAAAGTAATGGATTTTTGTTGTGTATTGTGTGCTTGTGAGAGAAGAAGAGGAGAGAGAGAGAGAGAGAAGAGAGGAAGAGAGGATTTATTGAGAGAGAGAGAGAGAAGAGAAGAGATGAGGAAGGAAGGACGAGAGTTCAGATAGAACGAAACAACAGTAAAGTTTGAAAGATTGAAGCATTATGTAGATGTGTGTGTGTGTGTGTGAGTGTAGTGTGTGGATAGTGGCGTGTGTGTGTGTGTGGTGTGGGTGTGTGTGTGTGTGTGAGAGAGAGAGAGAGAACGAGGAGAGGAGAGAGAGCGAGAGGAGGAGAAGTAGAAAGAGAGAGAAGAGAGAGGAGAGATAGCTTAAACTAGTAACTGATTAAGCGAATTCAAACATATGAATTTAGGGTTGGTTTAAAGAAGAACTAAAGGGCAAATATATGAACTGTGAAGAAAATAATATAAAAGTTAAATTTTATCTTTGTAGTTTTAAACAAAAAATTATTACAACAAAGGTAATTCAAATATTTTATGGAGAAAAGAAATACTGTACAAGCATTCAATGTAGCCATAAAACCGAGATAAGAGAAGATATAGTAGAAGTTCCTGTCGATATTATATTTCGTATACTATGTTCTTAGGGTATTTTCATTTTTACATTTACATTTAAACAAAGGCAGAAAATAATATTTGTCAATCCAGTGTGTTGTTAAATTCAATAACTATTGCTGGGAGGGTAACATACCATCATTATTTTTTAAAACTTTGAAATTTTGATTACCTTAGGGTTAGGTTACGTTATGTACTGTAATGATTAGGTAGGTTAGAACATATATTACTGTGGTTACGGTTTAAAATATTTTTAGGTAATGGTACATAGGTTAGATTTATGGGGGTAGATTAGGTTTATATTGCATTAGATTAAGAAAGTTCAACTTTGTTAAAGATAAAAATTTTAATTTATTTTCACACAGGTTGTGCAATTAAGCCAATATGCATTGGTAAACAAAACATGACGGTGGAAAATACGTGAGTGTTTTAAAAATATAAAACATAAAAAACAAAAAGAAATGAACATAAAGATGAATGATTGATTCATATTTTTGCAAGCATGCGTGGAGTAAAAATAATGAAAAAGAACTATGAGAGTTGTTTCAAGCACCTAATACATACGTGCATTTTTTCGGAATCCAATAGAATAGCAACGTATATATATATATATAATATTATATATATTTAATATAAATATATAATTATATATATATTTTATCTATTGTCGTCATAAATTATATATATATATATATATATTATAATATATATATATATATATTATATATATATTATATATGGTAAAGGTAACTCTTGTAAATAATGGTATGATAGTTCATTTTAGAGTATTTTGATATGTTATTCGATATTGCGAAATTAATTGAGCTAGCATGAACAGAAGTTAAATTTAAAAGAAAATAAAAAACACCAAAAAATGAGCGAAAAGTAGCTTCACTTTTTTCGGAAAAAATTTAAACTATAAATTTATATTAGAATGCGTAAATTATTAGTTTTAGCAGAAATGAATGTAACATACTACGAAATTTGTTCAAGTGACTGGTCACTTTTAAGCTTTTGGCAATATTTGCAAGTAATTGTGACGAATAGGAAAGTAAACGCATGCACTATTGAAATGTGACCAATAACAAAAAGGTGAAAATGTTCTTTTTTTCGTTTGTTAAAATTCATTGTACTATCGGAACATATCTAAGAGCAAATGGCTCTGCTGCCGGATGTTAACCGATATATATCGAACGAAGTGATGTATCGATTTTTTTCGATTATTTCAAGGCAATAGAGAGTCAGGGTTGCAAAAAGAATTTTTTTATTTTTAACTAAAGGAATACCCAAGATTAAATCGCAAAGATGGAAAGAGTCATGGTCTCTCGGCCTCAGCGTGGGACGACGGAGGTTTTGACTTCGCCCCCCTCTGTCGCTGCGAGCCCCTAAAAATAAAAAATAAAACAAAATTAACATATAAAAATTAACATGATAAAAAAAAGCAACTTGTGGCAATTCTTTCGCTCCTTCTATTGGAGTTTTAGCTAACACATGACACTGCAAGGTTAGACAAATAGTGTTCGGCGATTTTTCAATATCTGTCTTTTTATGTAACATCCATTTAAAGGAGAAGTGCATATATAATATAATATATATATATATATATATTATATATTATATAGACATAAAATAATATATTAAAATATTTAATATACTTAATATATATATTATATTATATATATATATATATATATATATAATATACTATATATATATATATATACTATATATACTATATATATATAATATATATAATATCATTTTCCTCGCTTTTAGATATTTCAAATATATCGATATTTCAATATACTATGATCCGATTAGTATTTTACTATCCTTTCTCCTTATATATATATATATATATATATATAATATATATAGACGAATTATATATACAGTGATAGACCTGGAGAGAGTGTGCACCGGTTCTCGCTAACCGGTTGTATTTTTTTTTCTCAGAAAGCGAACCGGAATTTAATTACTTGATAAAACTTGAAAGAATTTCCGAAAATTTATAAAACCAATAAAGAGATAAATGATCTGAAGACACGGAAGGAATACTGAAAATACTTTCTAAAAACTGTTATTTAGAAAAGGCGTCCGTTACTTCGCATAAAGAGGAGTAAAAAGGAAGAAATTTATTGCTTGTAAAAATTGCGATCCGAAAGTTTCTGCTGCCAAATCGGTTTCTTATAAAGCCCTTATGAATGAGCAAGAAAACCAAGAAGGCCATATCAAATAAAGAAACTCAGCTTTAAAATTATTTCTAGTTAAAATTCAAATTGCTAAAACGCTAAATAATATACTGTAGTATATTTATAGAATTTTATTAAACCACCAGACTCAATACATTGGAAACATTTCTCTACTGCCACCCTCCCGCGCTGTATATATATATTTATTACTATATATATATATATATATATATATATATAATGGAACTTGTTCCTTTAAAAGGGTAGGTTAACCGATAATACTCGGGAACGAACAATGGTAATCGGGGATTTTTTTTCGGATTTATTTCAAGGGCAATAGTGCGACAAGGTGCCAATAAGTTTATTTTTTTTTAACTTAAAGAATACCCAAGATTAAATAGCCAAGATAGAAAGAGTCAGGGTCTCTCGGCCTCAGCGGGGGACGACGGGGGGACTTCGTCCCCCTCTGTCGCCTCCGTCGGCTCGAGCCCTTAAAAATATATAAAAAAATTTTTTTTAAAAATTACCATATAAATTAACATGATAAAACAAAAAGCAACTTGTGGAAACTCTCGCTATCTTTCTATTGGAGTTCAGCTAACACGTCCAACACTGCTGGGCTGCACGAAGCAAGAGTTGCGATTATCGAAATGCATTGCACTTTATGTAACTTCCTTTTAAAGGATAAGTGCCATTATTATATAATATATCATAAATATATTAGTATATATATATATATATATATATATTATATATATATATATATATATCATATTATATCATATATATATATATTATGATATATATATATATATATGGGTGGGTCCCGCTACTGCTTTATTTATGCATGACTCGGATTCCGTGCTGTTTGAGCACCCTACCCCATTTATATATATATATTATATATTATATATATATATATAATATATACTATATTATAATATATATAGCTTATATTATATATATATATATATATAATATATATATAATACTTAAATATATATATAATATTTATATATGGTAAAACTTAAGTTTCTTTCTGACCTTCGATTCGATATATCGAATATATATCGATTAGGGAAGCTATGCGACATCGATATATAATATATATATATATACTATATATATATATACTATATATATATATATATATATATTAATATATATATAATATTAAATTATATATATATATATATATATATATACACACTATATATATATATATATATATACGGGAAAAAGGAATACATTGCTGAATGCCTGTCCAAATTTAGTGCGGAAAATATAAAAAAAAAAATTATTGTTAATAATTATATAGTAATATGATTAGAAGAGCCTATTGAGACTTTTTATACGTACTCGTTAAAATAAATAGACTTCTAGTAAATTTTGTTGTTTTTTTTTTTAACTAAAGAATACCCCACAGGTAAGCAAAGATGCAGAGTCGGGGTCTCTCGGCCTTTCCGGGGAACTACGGGTTTGACTATTTCCCCCCCTCCGGGAGGGTCTCCGGAACCCCCCCGCTCTTTGGTATTTGGTGTCGCGGGGGTTCCTCCGCCCTCCTTACGGGGGTATGGAAAACGTCCCCTGTGTTCCCCGTCGGCTCGAGCCCCCTAAATGCCGTGTAATACCTTTACAAATATAATATACTATGTCCCCCGCCGGCTCGAGCCTCCCCAAAAAAGCCAATTTTTATGTTTTTTTTTTTATTTTTTTATTTTTTACATTTGCTAACCAAAATTTTTAACAAGGGATTCCAAAATGTATCCCTTTTCCCGTGCTATTGAAGTTTTTGAGATATGGATTGTGGCCTCTCTAGAGGCTGGCCATATATACTATATATATATATATATACTATATATATATATATATTATTATATACTATATATAATATATATAAATATATATATATATATATATTATACTAATTATATATATATTACTATTATATATATATATATATATATATATATATATATATAGTATATATATATAGTATATATACATAAACCAATTAAATTAATCCAATCTATAACTGTTGGTTCACTGACATCTAAATAGGTTACTACCCTTGAAACTGTTTCGTTATGTAAAAAGAAATACATAATTAAAAGGGCATCAGTGTAATAAACTCTAATATTTGAAAAAAAATATTTGGGAGAAGCAGTATACTTCGAGCCACCGAGCCAAAATGTTTACTAGTACAATAAAAAGTAAACTTTTCTCCTACTTTGGTAATTTCAATTCTTTGTGACACTTTCTACCAGGGATGGCACGAAAAAAATCAAATTAAAAAAAATGTCAATTGATTTTTTTACTTATTATTTTTTTTATAAATAAATCATGATTTTTTTGATTTTATTGATTTTTTTGATTTTTTTGATTTTTTTTATATTTTTTTTATTAATTTTTATTTTTTGGTATATTTAAGTAATTTAACTTCAATAGAAATAAAAATTAAAATAAAACTATATATATTATGAAGTTTTTAATATATTTTTTTTTTCAATTTCACAGGAACTTTGGCATTGTAACCCGTAATCTGTAACATTCTTTAGTGCTGCCTGTTTCATTGTTTCCATGAAACGATTTTGAACCCCATGAGCTATAGGCCTAGGGTTTAAAAAATTGAAACTCTAATGCAAGATGCAGACTATTATATATATTGTTTTTGTATAATGTCGTATAATAGATATGTTAGGCCAGTATTTGAATATTGTCTACAATTTTAGCACCATTATTAAAAAAGACAGATATGCTGAAGAGGGAGCAACGCAAAGCAACGAGGAGGTAGATTTTTGGCTCTGAGAAGATAAGAATAGGCGTGAAGTTGTCTAGATAGGCCATGCGCTTCTTAAATTTATTATTATTTATTATTTATTAAATGGTTGACTGGGACATTCTAGACGGGCCAATGCGGCTTCTTAAATTCCCACATTAATTTTTATTGTTGACTGGGACAGTTAAAATAGGAATGCGGCTTCTTCAGTATTATTCTTATTTATTATGAGTTGACTGGACATTCTAGAGGCCCATGCGCTTCTTAAATATTATTTTTTAATTATTTATTATTATTGTTAACTGTTAATACTTTTTGATAGAATATAATTTCTTAATAAATTATTCTTATTTTATATTCTGAATTTATAACGAGTTGATTGGGACATTCTAGAGGAGCAATGCGGCTTCTTAAATTCTTAATTTTATGGGTTGACTGGGACATCTAAAAAGACCATGCGGCTTCTTAAAATATTATTCTTATTTATTATGAGTTGACTAGAGACATTCTAGAGGCGTCAATGCGTTTCTTATTATATTTTTTTAATTATTTAAATTAATATATATATTATTGTTGACGGGACAGTCTAGATAGGCTTAAGCTGCTTTTAAATTATTATTCTTATTTAATTATGTTGACAGGGGACATTCTAGATGGGCCAATGTCGGCTTCTTAATTTATTAATTTTCTAATTGGTTGACTGGGACACGTCCTAAAAGGACCATACGGGTTCTTGGTATTAGTCTTATTTATTATGGGTTGACTGGGACATTCTAGAGAGGTTAATGCAGCTTCCTAATTATTATTCAGAATAATAATTAGGAAGCTGCATTGACCTCTCTAGAATGTCCCAGTCAACCAATAATAAATAAGAATAATACAAGAAGCCGCATGGTCCTTTTTAGACTGTGAGTAATGAACAATAAAAATTTTAATATTAAGAAGCAGCATTGCCCTCTAGAATAATCCAGTAAACACTAATAAATAAATAAATAAGAATAATACTTAAGAAGCCGTATGGGCCTATCAAGACTGTCCCAGTCAACCAATAATAATTAATAATTAAAAATAATAATTAAGCCACATTGATCCCTCTAGAATGTCCCAGTCAACTCATAATAAATAAGAATAATACTTAAGAAGCCGCATGGTCCTTTTTAGACTGTCCCAGTCGACCAATAAAATATTAATTGAGAAGCCGCATTGGCCCCTCTAGAATGTCCCGGTCAACCCATAAAAATTAAGAATTAGGAATATTTTTAATAATAATTAATGTAATTAATGAATAGCATTTATAATTAAGAAGCCAATGGGCCTACCTACACTGTCCCAGCATAGTATAAATATTTATACTGTGGTCCCAGTCAACCAACAATAAATAATTAATAATTAAGAATAATAATTAAAAAGTCGCATTGGCCCCTCTAGAATGTCCCAGTCAATCATAATAAGTTAATAAATAGGAAACTAATAATTCAGCCAAGCCGCATGGCCTATGCTTGACTGTCCCAGTCAACATAATAATTAATACTTAAGAATAATTTATTCTTAATTATTAATTATGGGTTGACTGGGACAGTCTAGATAGGCCCATGCGGCTTCTGAATTATTATTCTTATTTATTGGTTTTTGTTGGTTGACTGGGACAGTCTCGGAGGATCATGTGTCCCATAATTATTACACATAACATATATACATTAAATTATTATTAAAAATATCATTACTGTATTTCTATATTATTTTATAGAGTGTTGTCTGACTGGTGACAATTCTAGAGTTGGGACAATGCGGCATATCTCAATTATTGTATCTTATATTGTTTACTGTGGAAAACGTCTAAAAACGGACAATGGCGGCTTTCAATTAAGTGGATATTATTGTTATTTATTTTGAGTTGACTGGGATATTTTCTAGAGTGATTAATGTAATGTGGCTTCTTATTATTATTTTTAATTATTAATTATTATTGGTTATGATTGGGACAGTCTAGATAGCCCATGCGGCTTTTTAAAGTAATTATTTTTATTTATTATTTATTATGGGATTAACTAGGACATTCTAGAGGGGCCAATGCACGGCTTCTTAATTATTAATTTTTTGGTTGACTTATGAAAGTACTAAAAAGGACCATGCGGCTTCATAAGTTTTATTCTTATTTATTTGGTTGACTGTGAGACTTATTAATGTAATGTGGCTCTTTAATTATTATTTTTAAATTATTAATTATTATGGTTGACTAGGACAGTCTAGATAGGGCCCATGCTGCTTCTTTAAGTATTTATTCTATATTTAATTATGAGTTGACTGGGACATTCTAGAGTGTGGGTCAATGCGCTTCTTAATTATTAATTTTTATTGGTTGACTGGACAGTCTAAATAGGACCATGCGGCTTTCTTTAAGTATGTTCATTCATTATATGGTTACTGGACCATTCTAAGGGGTTCATTAGCAGCTTTTCCTTTATTTATTATTCTTAATTTTTTAATGGTGTACTGGGACAGTCTAGATAGCCCATGCGGCTTCTGAGCAAAATATATTATTCTTTATTTATTTAATTTATAATTATTATTAGTCTGGGACATTCTAGAGGGGCAATGCGGAGGCTTTTAATTATTATTTTTAATTTATTAATTATTGTTGGTTGACTGGGACAGTTGGATAGGGTACGCATGCGGCTTTATTATAATTATAATTACTATTCATAATTACATTAATTAATTTATTAATAAAATTATTTCTTAATTCTTATTTTTATGGGTTGATTGGGACATCTTATAGTAACCTGGATTCTGCGTCTTCTTACTGTCTCTTTATATTATATATTAATATTAATTAAATATATATTAGTATCTATATATAATATATATTAATATATATATTAGTATATATATTAATATATTATTATATATTATTATTAATATAGTATATATATAAATTAATTAATATATATATATAATATAATATATATATAATATATCTATATATATATAATATATATATAATATCTATATATAAATTTTATTAAAATAAAAATCGATAAAATAAAAAAATCAAAATAAATCAATAAAATATAAAAAATAAATCAAAAATATGTTAAAATTATTTTTCTAAAAAAATCAAAAAATCCCCAACCCTGCTTTCTACAAACTCTTATTTAAACTAAGTGAATATCAAACTAAAATGTGCAGCATTTGCTAACACGATTATAATATTCATATTCTCTACAATTTAAGATAAATCCTTCAAATTCCATAATTTTCAAAAAATTGGATACAAAAAAGTAACGTCCTCTCACTAATACACACAGTAAAAAAGATTTAATGAGCGCGTTCAAAATTTATATATAAATACAGTAAGAATTTTTGAAAAGAGTTCCAAATAATATATCAATATGAATAAAGTGTCGCATTTTATATATATATTATATATATATACTATATATATAATATATATTATATATATATATATATTATATATATAGTATATACTATATATAATCGCCATCCATTATATATATGTATATATATAGCCTATATATTATATGATGATGATGATATAATATATATATATATATTATTATATTATATATTATTAATTATATATATATATTTATATATAATATTATAATATTATATATATATTATTTCTATGAATAAAATTTAGATTCTCGTATCTTGAGGTATAATCGATACACTTATTAAATATAATTCTATCTTACCAATATATTCATGATGTAAAATCGATTTTTTTACAGAAAACCCTTAAATATTCGATCGGTTCTAGAAAAGAAAAATTAAGTATACGGTATATTATATACTTAATTTATTTATTTATTATATTTACTTTATTTATTTACACTATATACTCGAATTATATATATAAATTTGTGATATTATTTTTTACGTATATATATCTGAGTTTAGTATATATATATTAACTATATATATATACAGTCTATATATATTATATATATTATTAAATATATATATATTGTAACTGATTCCTATTCTTTGAATCTTTCTTTGTTACCCTTTTTCAAATTAATTCACGACCTGGCAATAGAGAAGGAACAAAAATTACACAAATAACTATATTTAATATAATAATAAGACAAGAGAATACTCAGTAGTGTAATGGCCCTGCTATTCAAGAAAGTTTCATACATATATGGTTTCAAATTCAGTAATAAATAACACTTGATAATGTCAAAGCCCTACCATTCGAAAAATCCCATATATATATATTTCAAATTCAATAATAAATAATGCAAGAAATATTTCTCAAAATATATACATTTGATACACAGATTATACCATGTCTCTCTTCAATTTGTTAATACGAGGATAAATGATCAATTACTATAAACTACTTTAAAAGAATCTTAACACTAAAAAAAATGTTTACATAAAATTTACATAAACAAAAGTCGAACTTAAGCATACAAAATCTAAGAAATGTTACTCTATTATCGATTACACCAATGTCCCTGTGCAATCTTTTAAAAAAAAACAAACACGACACTTGTAAATTTTCAAGCTACTCTGCAGCTTGTACCCACTCACTAGTCACGCTTTGCGGTCGGGCAAATAAATTGTTTGTACTAATGAGCAAAAAGGTTTAACAGAATAACTTACGATTTTGATTTTAATTACATATAAACAAGGGCGTACGGTGGGGGGGTTTTTTGGGGGTCAGAACCCCCCCGAAATTTTCCAAAGTGAATTATTTTTACAAGTTTTCATATATATATATATATATATATATATATATATATATATATATATATATATATATATATATATATATATATATATATATATATATATATATATATATATATATATATATATATATATATATATATATATATATATATATATATATATATATGGCAAATTTGTAGAAACTGTACTGTTAGTAACGAGTTAAAAGTTTGGCTGGTTTTTAATTTCGCGTCTCTCGCTCTCTCTCTCTCGCTATATATATTTATATGCAATCGACGATATTTTTATCATCTAAATTAAGTAGATAGGCAATGCTCAGCCTACGACTATCCAGATCATAGTGACTGAAATGAATAAATGTGAAGCAACATATCTTCATTACTATAGTATTTTTATATATTTAGATTGTTATTTCATTATTATTTGATGTTTATATTTCAAATCATATAAATCTAATTGTACATTTTATTTTTTATATATATAAATATATATATATATATATATATATATATATATATATATATATATATATATATATATATATATATATATATATATATATATATATATATTTTATTTATATATATACATATATATATATATATATATATATATATATATATATATATATATATATATATGACCTGTTATGTTTTAAGACTCCGTGAGTTTTGATTTTTTTTTTTTATATATATATATTTCTAGTATATGATACTAACAGTCAATTTGGGTGACGGACATGATTCAGAAATATATAGGACCAGTTACGTTTACAGACTCCGTCAGTTTAAATTTTTTTTTTTAACTAAGGAATACCCCAAGGGTATACCGAAAGATGGCAGGAGTCAGGGTCTCTCGGCCTTCCGGGAACTACAGAGGGTAGGACTATTTCCCCCCTCCGGGGAGGTCTCCGGAACCCCGCTCTTTGGTATTTGGGTGTCGCGGGGGTTCCTCCGCCCCTCCTACGGGGTATGGAAACGTCCCCCCCTTTCCTACCGTCTGCTCGAGCCCCTAAATTTTTTTTTTTTTTTATTTTTTTTATTTTTTTTTTTTTACATTTTTTTAATAAGCTTTACACGCTGATTCCAAATATTTAATTTGTTTTTCTGTAAGTGTTGTACTTTCGAGATATTTCATTTATGAAAAAAAATATTTTTTTTTTTGTTTTTCACTTTTGTAATAAGCTTTATACGCTGATTTCAAATATGTAATTGGTTTTTCTGTAAGTGTCGTACTTTTTGAGATATTTCATTTTTTAAATTTTATTGATATAAATGTGATTTTTAAATAATTATTTAAAATATTTCGAACTTTTGAATCACGTCCATCACCACTGAAATTCATTGTTAGTATCATATACTAGCAATATGTTAAAAAAACAAAAAAAAATCAAAACTGACGGAGTCTTAAAACATAACAGGGCCTATATGGACATATATATATATATATATATATATATATATATATATATATATATATATATAAATAATTATATATA
>JABUQX010103433.1:22500-24067 GCA_015478945.1 Trachelipus rathkii
GAATGAGAGGGGGATAGAAGGATTTGCAATTCTGATGAGTGACTTGTGGTAGAAAGCTATGGTAGATTTTGTGTGTGTAAGTACTAGAATTCTAAAAGTTTAAAAAGGTCAAAATCTGTGTGTTTGCGACATATAGTCCATCTGAGGGTAATGTTGAAGAGAGTGAGATTTTCTGGGATAATCTGAATGATGTTTTGGATGGGGTGAGTAGGAGATTCAGTTCATTTGCCACATATCTGCCCACCCAAGGATTTTTTTACAGTTGTCACCACTACTCACGGGCAGAGCCCTATTCAAGGAGGGGGTGTAGTACGCTCAAACGTTCACCCTCTAGCGCAAATTAAGCATATGAGCACAGACGCAGGCTTTAAAGTGAGGAGATTAAATTCAGCAGGAAATACAGAAGATGGAAGAGAATTCCACAGAACATAGGTGGTGGGAAAGAAGGAAGCACCACAGCGAACTAGCCTGGAGTTACCAATGTCAGCACAGAACTCGTGCGCAGATACAGCACCCCTTGTGCTACGAGGGCGTTGTAAGGGTGGTGGTACGCGAGTGATAAGTTCCCTCGAGCACCTGCCGCTGCGGTACCTATAGGATAGAGATAAAGCACCAACATCGCGCCGCAAAGATAGAGGGTCAAGTGAAATAGAAAGTGCAGAACAGTTTATAAACCTTTTGGCCTTTGACTCGACCCTATCCAAAAGTTGGGTGAAACCAGAGCCACCCCAGATATGAGAGCAGTACTCCATACATGGGCGGATGAGACCCTTGTATAGCTGGAGCAACTGAGAAGAGGAAAAAAAGTCTCGCAGTCTAAACAGAACTTCCAGTTTCTTTGAGGCCACCCTAGCAACCGTTGTGATGTGAGGTTTCCAAGACATTTTTTTGTTTATGTTAAGGCCAAGGATATTTTTAAAAGAATTGAATTTCACAAGGTTGAGACGACCCCATCTGGAAATTCTATCCAGATCAGCGAGAATAGAATCGGAAAGATTAAGACGAGGCAATTCTAGAAGTAAAAGAGGGAGCAGAATTGATATGAGTTGAAGAATGAAGGGTCGAGTCATCGGCATATGAGTGGATAGAGTTAGATGTAGGTGAGAAGATCATTAATGAAAGGTAGGAATAAAGTAGGAGATAAGACAGAACCCTGAGGAACAGCACTATTGACAGAAAAAGAAGAAGAAATCGCCCCATCAACAACAGCCGACATTGAGCGATTTGAAAGAAAGCTAGACATAAGTAAGCAAAGAGAAGGAGGAAACCCAAAGGAGGGGAGCTTGGAGAGCAGTGACGCGTGCCATACTCGGTCAAATGCTTTGTATATGTCAAGCGCCACCACGCAAGTCTCCCCGTAGTTCCTAAGAGCGAAAAACCATAAATCGGTTAGATAGGAAAGTATATCGCCAGTAGACCTCGAGCGCCGAAAGCTGTACTGGCGATCGGAATGAGTTTCCAGATGATCTAAGAAGTGAGAGTTGAGAAGGGTTTCAAAGATCTTAGATAGAATACAAGTGAGAGGTGAGAGCTATGGAGCTTCCAACACTGAGGGAAAGTGCTAGTA
>JABUQX010103434.1:0-2500 GCA_015478945.1 Trachelipus rathkii
ATATATATATATATATATATATATATATTAACTTCATAACATATAGTATATATAACAACAACCTTATATATATATATATATATATATGTAACCCCAATTTTTCCTATATCATATATATACTATATATATATATATATGTTTATCTCTACGAGTCCACTTCATAGGCCTGACAAGAGAGAGGTCTGCACAACTTTAGGATGCTGGGGATTGGGAACACTTCACATCCTGTAATTTTCCTCCCGTTAATAGCTGCTGATAATAAGCAGTGGACGCCATCACACTATTTGTGGGAAAGGTGCTTTATATAACAACAATAATAATAACGTTATTGAAAATAGTGATAGTGATAATATTGAAGATAGTGATATAATGATAATGATAATGTTTATAATAGTGATAATATTGAAAATAAATAATAGTAAAAATAATAATAAAGTTAAAATATAGTGAACAGTGATATAGTAAAATATAGTAAGTTTTGTGCGAAATATAATAATAATAACAATAATAATAATGATGATATTGATGATAGTAATAATAATGGTAGTAATGATGATGATGATAATGATAATAATGATAATTATAATAATAGTGATGTTAGTGATGATGATAGTAATAGTAATGATAATGATAGTAATAGTGATTGTAGTAATAATGGTAATAATATTTGAATATATAGGTTTTGTGTATGCATATGTATTTATGTGTTTAAGTGCGAATTTGTGTGTATTTATGTATTTATGTATATGTATATATATATGTATTTTTTTAAAATATTTATTTATACAAAAAGCGCCCGATAGCTCAGTGTTAGAGCACTCGCCAAACCAAGCGAGGGTCCCAGGTTCGCAACTGGTCGAGTGGGAGAATGTGAGCTATTCTCTCCTTGAGACTTGGCTTCGTCCTGCTCGGACGTTAAACGAATACACCCTCTCCTAGATTAGGGCTCTGCCCGTGAGCGGTGGTGTTTATCTTCTGTAAATATATATATATATATATATATACTATGATATATATGCTGCTGCTGCTATAACCTTAATATATATATATATATATATATGCTGCTAATAATATGCTATATATATATAACTATATATATATATATATAATATATATATATATATATATATATTAAAAGAACAAAAGAACATAAGTATATGACATGACAAAATAATTTACCCTATATATATATATTTTTTAAATTAAAAGAAATTCTTCTTAAATATATTTCTTATTTGAGTTGTCCGAATCGTTCAATCGTCTGACGTCAAAGAAAGACGAAGAAAAAGGGGAAGTGTCACAATGAAACGGATATGAGGAGGAAATTATATGTCATTTATCAAGAGTGAATAGCGTAAAAGAGGGGATAATAATAATAATAATAATAATAATAATATTAATAATAATGATAATGATAATAATAATAATAATAATAATAATAATAATAATAATAATAATAATAATAACTAATAATAATAACAATAATAACAATAATAATAATAAAAATAATAATAATAATAATAATAATAATAATAATAATAATAATAATAATAATAATAATAATAATAATAATAATAATAATAATAATAATAATAATAATAATAATAATAATAATAATAATAATAATAATAATAATTTCTCCTAAAATTCTCCTAAAATTCTCTTAGAATTCTTATAAAATTTTCCTAAAAATCTCCTAAAATTCTCTTAACATTCTCCTAAGAATCTCCTAATATCTCCAAAAATTCTCTTAAAATTCTTCTAATATTATCCTAAAATTCTCCTAAAAATTCTAAAATACTTCTAGATCTCCCAAAGTTTTCCTAAAACTCTCCTTAAAATCTCCTAAAAGTCTATTAAAATCATCCTAAAATTCTCATAAATATCTCCTAAAATTTTCCTACAAATCTTCTAGAAATCTCCTAATATTCTCCTAAAATTCTCCTAATAACCTCCTAAAATTCTCCAAAAATTTTCCTAAATTTCTCCTAAAATACTCCCAAAATTTTCCCTAAAAATCTACTAAATTTCTCCTAAATTTTTCCTAAAAATCTATAATTCTCCTAAAAATCTAAAAATCTCCCAAAAATCTCCAATAATTCTCCTAAAATTCTCTTAAAATTCTCTTAAAAATTCTCCAAAAATTCTCCTACAATTCTTCTAAGATTCTTCTAAAATCTAATAAAATCTAATAAAATCTAATAAAATCTAATAAAATTCTATTAAAATTCACATAAAATTCTCTTAAAAAGCGACCTAAAAGCCCTTATAAAGCTCCTAAAAAAGCTCCTATAAAGTTCCTAAAAAATGTTTTCGATTCGGGCTCCACAAAAATCTTGCGGCTCCGCGGCTTCAAGGCAACCCTGATTTCAAAGATTAAAATTTCCAAATTTTGGAGAGGAAGTTAAGCATTTCTTATAGGTTTTAATTTTTTGAAAGTATGTGTTGGTTGTTTCAGAATTAGAAAACGATTATGCTTACTGCTGGATTTCAAGTGCCT